>JASSRZ010034694.1:0-14752 GCA_032164315.1 Malacoctenus gilli | reverse complement strand
CACACACACACACACACACACACACACACACACACACACACACACACACACACACACACACACACACACACATACTGTGATAAATCTCTCATCAGTCGACATAATTGTGTTGGTCTTGGTTAATGCAGATGAATGAACCAAACTGTAGTCAGAAAACAAATAACGGACTCATTGGCATGCACATTTATTTACACAGAACAAATGCGTCCATTAGCAGAGGATGACTCCTATAACAGTTTCAATTTGAAGTGATTAAACGTGCCTGCATGGCAGCTATAAAACCTCATTAGAACTTGATGATATTTTATTGATCCCCTATAGTTTTGTACAATCTCCAACAACCCCGCTCACTCTCGTTGATGAATAGTTCAGGTCCATGCCACGGTGGTTCCAGGTGAGCTCAAAAATGGAAAAAGGTTCCGCTTTAGAAGCTTTTATTTTGCCTTTTCTGACCATCAATTTCTTTTGTGAGGGGGCCAGCGGAGCAAACCGTGAGCACAACGCTCCCCAGCCTCCAGGACAACTTCACAGAGCATGTCCAGGGCCAGCAGGATCATTAAGGACACCCCCCACACACGGTCACAAACTGTTTGGATGGCTTCGCTCGGGCCCGTTGCCCCAGAGTAATCGGGGGAAAGCTCGGGGGACACAGGAGGGAGCCATTCTCCTCGGGCTGTCACGATGACTAACTCTGCCGAAAAAGCTCCCACAGGGGGAAAAATACTGTAAACAAGTAAATAATATTCATCCGGATGCACATTTAAACTGCATATCACATGCTGCAGCATCGCAAATGCTGCACGACGCTGTGTGAACGAGTGAACTGCAGTATAACCCAAACAGTAAAAAGGCCAATGCGACTGAGATCGAGCGACTATGAGTTAGGCTTCAACCACGACACCACCTGTTGATCAACTTTGACACTCAAGTTGTGTTTGAGCTCATAGTTGCAGTACATGTCCTCATTCACAAACATAGAGTGGTGATGCTCAACGTTCAAGGTTGTGCTGATTGGGGAGACTTTATTCTCATCCGCACGAGCATCACGTTGTGTTCAATCAATGGCTGTGTATTATCTTTTTCGTTTCATCTACCTTCCAGTCATCGCTAATATCCTCCAACAATTCTGCCACGAACCCAGTCTCCTCACAGCAGATTGTTCACGGTGGGTTGCTGGGAGCTAAACCCCTTTGTATTAGTTCCTCATCAGTTTTCAATGAATAGTTCCTCTAAAACATTGCTGCTGTTTAAACGGTTTTGCTATGCAACATACATCACTCGGCCCACACAGATGCAGTCCAGGACAAATGATGTGGCTGGACAAGACTGAAACGCAATCAGATGTGATCCGACCTGACCAAAACTCAACCAAACAATTGTGCATGTTAAAAATTAAAAAAAAGATTGGAAAAGAATTGCAGTTTTCAGACATTTAGATGAAAAACAAATCTCTGAGCAATGACTCCAAATCAATATCACTTCTGGACAGACTGTTAAGTGCCAATGCATATACAGCAAATTTAACTGCGCTAAAATATGCTCTAATGGGTGTCTGAGACAAGCCATCAGTTGTCTGGCTTCCTAAAAACACAAAACCACCTTTTAGGCAGCTCTGTGAAAGCTGATTTACTCCCCCCCCCCTTCCCCTGAAACATAAACAATTGTTGATTGTTTGTATATAGTTTTGAAGTAGCTTAAAATTTGGCTTTGGAATCGATTCCATGCCTGAAGTACTTTGACATGAGAGCTTTCCACCACCGGAGTACATTTCCTTTGCCATCCTGCTTCATTTAGGGAGGTGTGTCTGCTCGCAAAACTGCAATGTAAAAGTGAACTAAAACTGAAATGGCCAAATTCTTGGCTTGCCCCCCTAACTAGAACTGAGACCCAGACCCTGATTTTGTTAAAGCACAATTCTGTGTGGAAAAAGTATGACAAACAGGGTAAAATTTCATTTGCAGGTGTTTATTCAACACTGCAGTTCTTTGCTTAGGCTGCATTTTTTGCCTTTATTTAAAGCTGAATCATTAAAACTATCAGTTTTGAACACAGCTGCTGTCCAAAATTATGAATTTCAGCTGTTCAAGACCCATTTAGTCTCATGATGTACAGAGATGTAATGCATCAATATTTTCACAAGAATGCTCACAAATTACACTTTACTTTTGGGTGTCCACAAATTCAAACTTTGATGAACAAAAATGACCCTGAACTGGAAACCTCCCTTTAATTATGGCCTGAACCTTCAACAGAAAAATTGAAGTTACAGATGAATCAACACTTGTTTTGAACAATGGGACGTTTTTTTAGTTGCCTTGGAGACAGTGGGTTTTCAGTACAAGAATTGATTGTTGTGTAACTGAAAAGTTCAGTTCACTCAAAAAAAATTTTTTATCAATAACTTAATGATTGTTCCTCAAGACTGTTATCAATTTATGCGATAGGCAGTCAGATACGAGGTTGTTCTTGGTTGATGTAGGGTGCCAGAAAAAAGGGAAAACTTGACAGTTAAGAGTAATTACTTCACCGACTGATTCATCACCAGATTTTAATCGGGTGGGGGTTTTTTTTGGACGAATTCCTCTGAGCATGTGCTCTGTCAAGCCACTCAATGTTCTGGCTTTGTCTGGGTTGTCTGACGAGTGAGGCAAGGTGATAGGAATTGTGATCCGCCCCTACAGGTGATGAACTCAACAGTTATTAAATTAAAGGATAGCTAATGAGTCGATGCCTTTTTTTTCTTTCTTTTTTTTTAAAGTTTCCTCGACTTCTCACCATGTTTGTATTCAATACCATACCTGCAATGGTCTGGCAGGAAAATATTAGTCTCAAGGGAACAATACAGAGTTTCATTTTGGGCAAAGTAATAATAGAATACCAAGAAAAAAAAGAAAAAAAAAGGAGAGAGAGAAGCCGGGTTTGTATATAGTTTTCTATAAGTCATTATCCATCCGTAAAAAAGGTAATTTTTATCCTCTGCCCACTCTGACCTTCCAATTTTGGCTGTTCTATTGCTGCTATTATTCAGCTTCCTGTTCAAATATTCAATTATCATTAACCCCCATTTGCTGCCAAACAAGGAGGTCAGCTCTTTTTCTCCGAGGTCTCGGAGGTCCCCCCATTTGTTGAATGACAATGAAAACATCCCGGTTGGTAACAAATATTCAAATAACCTTTATTGCCCACTGCTTCGCCGTCGTGCTGTTCCAGGGGGGTTAGCGTAGCGCAGGAGAGTTCAATGAATAGGAGTCAAATATTCAAATAAGGGTCAGTTGGAAGAATGTGGCGCTCTTCGAACGGCATTCTCAGTCAAATGGTATTTACGTCATCAGAGTTGGAACTGGAAGCGACTTAAGAAGTCCAACCAGTACAGGAGCAACCAGCTCAACTGAACACATCTGAAATTCTTGTTGTGGTGAGAACATCCTCTTGGAGGTCCCTGTAGGATGTCAGAAAAACTAACCCTAACCATGACAGAACAGAGAAGTTACAACACCGCTGTTGCTCGGAGACCCAGCCGGCCAGTCGTGGTGAGGTCACAGAACTGGGTTCTTCGGGAGCGCACAAAAAAACTGAGGAAGACTGAGGTTTTTCAATAAAAAAAAAAAGCCATCTGCTTTGCCCACTGTTCAGCCCATCCAAGGGTGAAATTGACCGTTCAGTGACCCTAAGGTTGCACTTGGGTCATTTCTGTGTTGGCTTCACCTATAAAGACCAAAGACTGACGCATGACTTCTTACAAAATGTTGTATATATTGCCAGCCAAACACTGACACCTGGTGTGTCTAACCCTGGCATGGGCGGAACACCAAAGTAAGTGGAGAGACAAAGAATGGGCATTAGGGGTTTCCTGTCACCTCGCCCAGTCATCGAGTCCCAGCTGTTCCACCATGTGACCTTCCTCTTCCTACAGCGCTGTGTCTCATAACCTTTTGTCTTCCAGCTCTCCCTTTGAGGATGCCCTGCTTCCCGCATCCGTGATCCGCTCACCAGTGTCACACATAGCCTGCCACCTCCTCATCGGCCTTTGACGTCATCCCCCCTGTTCTGGGGTGTTACAGAACACACTTGTATAGAGTCCATTAAGATTGGACTTTCAAAATTGAATCACAGAAGAAAAATTACCATTTTGGATGTTTTTTCTGCGATGGATAAGACACTGTCACATTATCAAAGTCACAAGCCATCACCCCAGATCCTAATTATGTGAGTTCAAGTCGTTTTCTCTTGTGGTTTGGATGCATTTGATATTCATTGTACTTTATTACTCAAAGCTCAGGTGAAAGATGAGTTTAGTCTCAATCACAGACTTGTGATCCCCCCCCCCCCCCCTCTTACTTTATTGTTCCGTTTCCTCGCATAACACCCGGACCAGAGACTCGCCCTTTCTTCTCCACTTCAAAAGAGCACTTTGTAGGTTGGAATACATTAAATATTCCTTCTGAACATGCTCACCCACTCACGTCTGTCAACAGTTACTCTTTTTTTTTTTTTGCAGCACAGTGACGTTCAAAGCTTGAAACGTATGGAGCCGCACAGGAACTACTTAAGAGACATAGTTTCCCCACTCAGCGTGAACCTCATTTGGCTTCGTTTTCTTTACAGTTTGCGAGCAGCCGTTGTGTTTAATGACAGTGGGACACAGCGGCAATGGATTAAGCACAATCTAGCAGAGGCTGTTAAACAATAAGACGTCTGCGATCCCTCCGTGGCCCCGGGAAAAGGGCTTTTGGGTTGTCTGTGGGGGAGAGGGGGGAGGCCAAATGCCAGCATGGCGCTCGCAGTAATTGAGAGCTCCCGCGATCCCAACAAAGTCACGCGTAGTCTGGCGCGCGTCTCATCAGTCACTCTGAATGTGGGTATTTTTTGTGAACCTCCTCGTGTGTGACGCCTCAGTAACTCCTTCCCACTGCATCGCTGTGTGTCCTAACTCCCCGTGACACAAAACGAGTTTGTTCCGTTGTACACTCTGCTGAGTTCAATCTGCAGCCTCGCGCTTTCATGTCTCGTTCTCCGCGCTTCCGCGTCTGCCTCCGCGATTCCTGCCTCCCACCTGTCAGCTGCATGTTTCTTTTCATTATCAGGGAGCCTAATTAGATTCAAAAGAAGAAAAAAAATTGCTCCCCCAACAATTTGATCTGTTTGCTCACGCTTGAGGAAATATATCTCCAAGAAATGAAACATGTCTTATAAAGGCAAGTGCATGATTGCCAGTGAACTGGAGTATTGTGGCTTGTGTGTGTGTACTTGTATGGCTATATTTGTGTGCACCATGCTGAGTTTATGCGGCAAAAAGTAAGAAAACTTAGAAAACTCATGAAAATATGGGACTTTTTCTGGCTTTGTCTTCACTGTGAGAAGAGCCTAAGCTGAGGGGCTTCAGTTCGTAGTTCATATGAACGGTGTCTGCATTAGATGCTTAGCTTTGAATCAAGTAGGTGGTAGAGTTAAGCTAGAACTCTACCCATCCATCTCCCATGATCTTTTATAATGATATGCTGGAGCAGGGTCCCAGAGGCAGGGTCCACCCTTTGAAAGGTCACCAGGTAAACACAGAAAAAAAAAAGCTCAGTGTCTCACAACCCCAAGTGCACAGCCATAGACTGGAAGACCCCAAGAATAACATGCCCACTCCACACAGAAAACACCCCATTCAGCACCAACACCTTCAACCTTGCTGTAAGGCGAGAAAGTTAAGCAGAGCACCAGCATGCAGCCCACTGGGCACTAATAAAACAAACAAAACAAGGGGCAAAAAAGCCAGTCTCGTATCTGTTTAGAGGCTATATGCCAAACACCACCAAAATTCGACCCTTTCTAAAATTCAGAGCTGAACTTTGTCTGTTTTGGGGTTTTTTATTGAATGTATGTGCTCTTCTTCTAACTTCCATTAAATCGGACTTCTATTTGATTCAACTAGTCACCAACATCAAAAGCGAATATACGCTGCAATTAAATCCTGGGACCCAACCCATTGACATGCATCATTAGTGAAAGCCATCATTTCAGCCATAGCAGACAAAAACAAACATAAAAAAGGACTGGAGTGCATTGGAGTACATGAGCAGTCTCTTTACACGATCAGTAAGATTCACTCAAACACTCCTACACCAATGGAAGCAGCTGGCATGCAAGGCACTTGCAACCTGTTGGGACCAACTTTGGGTTCTGTGTTGTCAGTTGTTGACACTTCAAATAAAAATCTATGAATAATGTCTGTTTATATTTTGAAATTGGATGATTTTCCCCCCTATCAGATCATTTTTGGATCGGTATGAGCAACACAAGCTTTGTTTTTTCTTGGTGTCAGATCAAAAAACAAATTGCGGCGGTATCACAGAAACTCGCGCAGGTGTAAAATCTGGTCTCTGATGTTGATGTTGAGGGATTTTCCTCACAGCAGTTCTGCTGCTTCTTATTCTCCACAGTCTATTGCCAGGAAGAGTTTGCGCACCGCCGGGTAATTTACAAAGTGCTTGTGAGTTGATCTTGAAGCATTCAGGTGCACGGTTTGTGTGCAGACAGACCCGTTGGAGATCAACGCGTTTGCCTGTGTGGACATGCCTTTCGCGGGGTGAAAGTGTCTGACATGCAAATGCAAACATCTGTGCCATCTCTGCAGGTCGCGCGCGAACGCAGATGCGTGTCTGCTTGCGCGCCGCTCGCTCGCTGTTTTCAGGTGGGCACAGATGTCGGCACGCGTCGGCTCCTTAATGAGATTCTCCCGATCGGGTACAACATCTGAAATCTCTCCCGAAGGCTGTCGGAATCACAGAGAATTGAAATATGAAAGCCGTCAAAACCGTGTCACGCTGCTCCCTGCCGAAAAAAAAAGCCCACCTACTCACAGGTACCAATCAGAGAGCAGCCTTTGAAAGTGACACGACTCGCAGAATGAACCTGGCAGGCAGAATGCCGGCACTCGTTGCTATGGCTACCGGGCGTCAAGCATGGTGAAATCAAGGCTGTGCGCTGTCCCACAGGCTGCACTGTTGTTAGCTGGTTCTTTCAGACGGGGGGCAGGGGATTGAGAAACAAAACAACAGAGAGGGCAAAAGTTCCTGCTGAGCTTTGGGTTGCCTCATTTTCAGTGTCACCAAGAAGCTACAGCTTGTTTTGGAGCGTGATGCTGCAGGAAAGGATGGACACCCACTGAGAGGGAGCTGGAATATCACCCGTCATCAAATCCAAACCAGGTAGATCTGGACCACCCAACCAGAGCGGTGCAACAGAAGCGGGAAAAAAAAGACCTGAGCACAGTTTCAACTAAACAAACTAACAGGAAAGATGAACAAAGAAAATTCTTAAGTATAAGCTTATGGAAAAAAGGTTATTGTCCAGCCATTTTCCAATCAGAGCAGTTTGGGATGGGATGGGATGGGATGGGATGACGTGACGTGACGTGACGTGACGTGACGTGACGTGACGTGACGTGACGTGACGTGACGTGACGTGACGTGACGTGCACCTTTATTAATCCCACAATGGGGAAATTGCACATTACAGCAGCAGCAGGTCAGAAGAGAAATAAAGGAATTGCCAACAAAATGAAATGAATAAGTACAAGAAATTAAAAATCAAAATTAAGATATACAATAAATAAATATGAGCGTTGATATATACAGTTGGAATTAATGGAAGTTGGAATATTGATATCAAGGTTTCAGCTGCCGGCAAGCCTGTTGTGGGGTCATGGGAGTACAAAGACCATTTTTTTCACGCATCACAAATTTCACACTGGTACATACCCAATAATAATGATGATAATAGATTTTTTTGTATTGTGTTGTTAAGAACACTGAAAGTCGCTCTTTTCATTGCTCAGCATGGCCAATTAGAGTCTTTATCATTCTGCCCTCCCACTCAGTCTAAGACATTTGATGAATTATTCTGGTAATTTCAATTTCTACCTATATCACATCAGGGATGAGAACCCAGAAATAAAGCAGTCTTGTTTCGTGCGATTGTGATTGCATGGCAAACAGTTAATGACATGCTTCCCATCAGCTTGCTTTCGGTCTAACAAAAGAGAAATCAAAAGTGATCTTTTTCTGCTGCTCCAGTTGAAGCTGACACTGTGTTGGTTGGACAAACACCCCTCTCTCCCCTTGCACTCCTAGAGCTGAACCAGCAGGAAGCTGCCGCTCGGCAGCCCAGCGAGAGCCGCCTCCCCGAGTGTCCGGCCTCTCGGTCGGCTGGCTGTGAGCGTAGATGTGGCTCAGCATGTCTGCTCGGAGTCATGAGTGGAGTTGAGTGCGCTGGAGTGTGGGCGCGCATGTTTGTGTGCGTGCGTGTGAGCGCACCGCTTGTCTGCTTAGCTTGTCAGCCCGAGAGGCTGACCTCCCTTTCTTTCTCTACCTGCCAGTGAATCCCAGCTGGTAGAAAAAAGCAAGGCGCCCGGGAGTCTGCTTGCTGAGCGTTGTGCCATGCTCAATCTGGTTGTCAGTGTTTTCTCTTTTTTGTCCGACTGAATGAATGCTTGCAGACTACTATGCCTTTAAAACAGTAAGATGTAAGTTTATTCATTGAGTCAACAAGACACCCGAGTTCTCAGTTCAGGAACCAGGAATGGTGTCACACTCCACGTTTCTATCCCGTTCGTTTCCCGTTTTATTTTGGTAGCTCACCTTGTCTCTGGTTGGAGGCTCCTTGACTTCCTCTCCTCCTGTCTGATTGCATGCTCCCCTCCCTAGTGGCTGCACCTTTGCCTGCTCTGTGATTAGACTCATCTTGGGCTCTTGGTATAAATCAGGGTTTCTGTTCTTGTCTCGTTGCCGGTTTGTCTGTGTTTTCACGCCAGTCTAAACCAGCCTTCGTTTTCTGCCCTGGTTCTGAGTTCTGACTAGGGTTGCCAACCGTCCCATGAAAAACAGAACCGTCCCGTTTTTTTTTCAAGGGACCCTAACTGTGCTGTATCTGACATGCAGTTGAGTCCGCAAACTCAGCCACGAAAAAACGGAAAATTCGAAAGAATACATTGACTCATTTATGCTCATTGGACAGAAAAGTGACAAAAAAAAAACCCTCATCCGATACTGATGACGGTCAATTTATCGCATATCATCAGTTTTAAAACTCTGGCTCTGGCTGTTTTATCAGAACTCTTTTCGCTCCTCTGACACTGCCAGATATTGATTTATGCATCACTTGTCACAAGTACAGGAAGCATACATGATCAAAAGCCTGAGCAGTTTGGACTCGGACAGTTGTTGTCGCAATCACGCTCAAACTTCATTTCCAAGAGGTTCTTTAACAACTGAATCCTTCTCTCTCTTTCTTTTGGGTCCCTAATTCCACCCCCTGAGACTTGTCTCGCCACATGTCCCCTCTTTTAAAGTGTCTAAATAGAAACGAACCAATTACTGGGAGCAGCTTGACGTGGGGGTCCGTGTCATCCTGTCGCACGCCGACGGCCGACCTCCCTTCCTTCCTCCCGGTGACGAGGCCCGCTGCCACCGCCGCCGCCAGCAGGAGATGAATCAATGAGCGTGGGTCAATTTCTGCAGGGAAAAAAAAAAGTCTCCACACGCAAGAGACACGAGCTATCTAGTGGAGCGGATGAATACATGCACGGAAGCCTGTTGAATTCCTCCATCTCCCACGTCATAATAGAACTTAGTGCCTTCTTGCGAGAGAAGAAAAAAAAAAGACGTGACTCCATCTTATTTTCCTCTTTTTTCTTTCACTCTGCTAGCAAGCGCCGCTCTCTGCGAGCACTCATGGAAATAAAGCTGAGAGGGACGAGAGGCGGTAATCATGAGCACTCCTCGCGGAGAGAGGGACGGCATGTGTGATAGGATTTGTAGGTCAGAGAGAGAGAGAGACATTGCCAAGGGTGGGTGGACAGAGGGAGGAATTCAGACAAATATCTCAAGAGAGAATTATTTGTGTATCCTGGGAGGGGAGGAGGGAGGAGACAGATGGAGGGTCTGGCAGCATAATCAGCGAAGTAGCAGTGGTGGTTAACAGTTGATCACTCACCCTGCTGCACTCTCCTCACAGCTGATAGACTGGGCTGCTAATGGCCCCCTTTGTACACACAAGACGGGCTCTCGCCTCCTAAAACTGGGCTCGCTTTATGTTGTTTTATTTTTTTTTATGAGTGTCACATACTGAGCTTCTTTATGACATGAATCTTTGGCAGGCAAAGAGGGACAGACAACATGAGCCATGGATCGAGGAAAAACCCTCCCGATATCAAAGTCATTTGGCAGCGACATAGAATGCTGGGGCCTTTATGTAATGCTTCCGAGCCACGAGCGCAGTGGGTCTCAATCACACTGTAACTCTAATTTAAGCCATCACCGCTCACCTCTGCAGGGGCTGATAATAGCAGTGGGTTTATGCAGAGGTGTGGAGAGCCGAATCAGGCAGCAACCCACGGCGGTTCCCTTTTTTAGAAAGCAGATCGCAACACGGGAGCTTTATTTTTTCCACCTAGTTGATCCGAAGCTCAGCTTGCCCGCTAGTAAATGTGGAGTCATGCTGCTGGATGATCACACTGACAGAGCGGCACCAGTTGAGGTTGGAGGAGCTGTCCACAAAACAAAGCATGGACAACTCTATTTTCATCAACTGGGAACCCCTGTGGCCTCCGACACAAGTGGTGGTGGTGGTGAAGAGCTGGCGCCCCCTACCTCAGCATTCTGTCAGTCAGGAGACTCAACCCAGTGATACTCTGGTTATAAAATCACTTCACAAACAACTAATGCTTTGCTCCCATGAAAGGTCTCCCAACTGGGCCACAGTGAAGCAGTGAAGTAAAGAAGTGAAGTGAAGCTGACTTGCAACACATACAACTAGTGCAGGGGTGGGCAATCCTGGGGCTGCCGCCCTGCATGCTTTCAGCTTCCCAGCTTCAACACACCTGATTGCAATAAGCTGCTCGTTATGAGGCTCCTGCTACAGAGCTGCATGATGACAACAATGAGATTCAGGTGTGTTGGAGCAGGAACACATTAGCCGTTTCTCAATACCCGTACTGGTCTTTACTTGCGTTCTCCCGGACTTGAGAAACGTCGTCAGTCAGCGCCCAAGTCCTGTTCCAATACACAAGTTCGCATTTCGGCAAGTCCGGTTAGATACCCGGATGTGAACTCGTTACGCCCATTTCACCGAAGATGCATCAGATGGTGACTTGTGTGGATTTGGAGAGCCATGTGTCCCAGAATGCATTTCACGACAACCAGCAGTGGCGGGGGATCGAACACAAAACTGTAAGCAGTAATTAAAAAAACGAGTAAGTTGTTTGTTTTATGTAGTTATTATTATTTATTTATTTTTAATTTACAACATAAAATAAACATTTCTGGGATAATCACCGGCGGCAGACACCGAAGTTGAGGAAGTGATGTCGTGAGTACGCTGCCGTTCCAGTTGTAGAAAAAACGTACTGCGAACTCCCGTCCTCGGGAAGTTTCCAAGTTTTCAAGTCTGAGCTTCAGAAGTTCCGGAGTCCGCACTCAGCGTACTTGGTATTGAGAAACGGCAATTGAAAACATGCAGGGCTGCGGCCCTCCAGGACCAGGATTGCCCACCCCTGAACTAGTGTCATGAAGCACACATCTGTCTTCATCACATAACTTTACTGCTCAAGAATTCAAGTTGGGAAGGTAAATACTACCCCTGATGAGGGAGTTTGAGGGTGAATGACAGAGGTTGGCAGATTTTCTTTGTAACCCAGGTTTTTTTTTAATCAAGATTCTCAACAAAAAAAAACAAGTGTTGATTTAGGAAAATGTTTTGTATCAGGGTGGACCCACTGTTACCTTCACATGTTCCTCCATTCTTTAGGTTCGGAAAAACAACAGGATTCTCTTGTTCCGCCAACTCCCAAAGGTGCATGCCACGCCTTGCCCAGGGATGGTTTCATGGATGGACGGGCAAAAGTGTGTGGTGAAATCCAGAGCAACCAGTTCCGTCAGCTCATCGACAGTCGCGTGGGCGGGGGTCAACACCCATCATAATGAGAAACCGTAGAGGGTGGAAGCTCAAAGCTGAATGGCGTCATTAGAAAAAATACATCCCAGCTTTCCATTAATCTCCGTTTCCCCTGGCCAGATGTCCCACCCACCCAGCCACCACCTTTGATCACACCACCTTGGGCAAAGTCAAATACACGCCAGACCAATCAGAACAATGTTATTGTTGCCATGGCTTTGTGAAACTATTCAAAGTTGCAGATAGAGAAAAAAAGAGAAAAGTTCAATTTGCAAATGCTCGATTGACTAATTGTTAGAAATTTTGGAAGTATTTTGGTTTTTCACAAGCTTGACGGATGAATTTTGATGTTTTGGCAGTTAGCACGCCTTGAAAGGTGAAGAGCTATGAAAGTCGAGCAAGGACACCTGGCGAAGTCAGTCAATAACGCAAACAGCACTCTGCCTGATGACGAGAAGCATCCAGTAGTCCTGCAGTCAGATGTTGTGTATTCAGCAGCGAGCAAAAAACCCCCCCTCCAAAACAAATGTTCTCCTCTGTGGGAAAGGGAAAGGCTGCAGAGGGAGGCTGAATTATCCTTCACTCATGTCTGCATAAATACACACCCAGGGTGTGCTCAGCATGCTAACAG
This sequence comes from Malacoctenus gilli, assembly GCA_032164315.1. Classification (NCBI taxonomy): domain Eukaryota; kingdom Metazoa; phylum Chordata; class Actinopteri; order Blenniiformes; family Labrisomidae; genus Malacoctenus; species Malacoctenus gilli. The sequence continues at coordinate 2,181 of JASSRZ010034694.1, read as the reverse complement.
ACGTGCACAAGCCCAAGGTGCCTGCGCTGACAGGCCTGGTAAGCGCAAGATGCATTTTCTTGGCATGATTTTGTGCTCTGAACCTCCCCCCACAACCACCACCCTCGGGAGAGATGGCAAATGCCAGTGACATTCGGAGCGATTACACTCCTGTTGTAACACTTTTCTTTGGCGTGACACATTTCAGGGGAAAAAAGGTAGCACACCGCTCTGACAGCACAGCACTCTGACTAATCAAGTTGACAACTGCAAGCAGCTGAATTGAATGATAGACATTTAAATAATAACCGAGAGAAGTGATTAAATTTAGCTAGAATGGCAAGTGAACGCCAAATAAAGCCACAGAGGAACAAAAAAAAGAAGCAGATCTGGAGGATTTTATCCGTTTGTTTTGCATTTTGGGGTGTTTTCTATGTTTTCTGTGTGTGTGTGTGTGTGTGTGTGTGTGTGTGTGTGTGTGTGTGTGTGTGTGTGTGTGTGTGTGGTGCCCAACACACATTTTTTTTGCCTTATCTTGCACACCACCTCATTGGTTTACTCCAATAACAATGTTAGCAGTGATAGCGTCACTAATTTGAGTGGCATGTTTAGGGTTTTAGATGCATTGGTCATCTTTGTGTCGTGGGCGGTGCATTGGTGGGCAGTGGGGACCAGCTGTTTAGTGAGAGAACTTTACACCTAAGGGTCACCAGTCCACATATGTGGCCTGGCAAGTAAGTGTAAGTGATTGAAATTATTCGACCCCTCACTCCAGTCACCAACACAGTGGGTTTTGTCTGCTCCCTTGGTGCTGCACCCAGGGCAGCCCACTGCTCCTAATATATGTACTTAAGGTTCACTATGAATAGGATTGGTTGGTTACAGAGAAGCAATCCGGAAAATTGACATCGGGAAATATCAATTATGGTGAGGCGTAGTCACCAACCTGGGATCCTTGCATTCCTCAGTGACCACAGGGAGGCACCGAGGCCTCGCCTCCTCAAGCCTTTCAGAACAATATTTGATAGAAATCGTAAAACACATTCTAAATGGACTCAGCTTTTGAAATCACCTTTTCAATGCATGGAATGCAGCCTGCACTGAAGACCCCAAAATGCTTTAAACAGGAAGTCAGATTCACCTTTTGAAACAGTGGTTTGCCATGCAGCACATTCGCATACATGAGTGGGAGAAATTTAGGGTTTGGTGTCTTGTTCAAGAATGCGCTGACACATTGATACTGAGAAAATAGGGGATTGAACTACCAACTTCTGGCTCGAATGCGTCTCTTCCCTAATTGGATGATTGACCTTAAATGTAAAGTGTATTCGTAATTATTTGCAGTCCAGTGATTAAAATGAGAAGATGTTTATTTGCAGTATATCGAAACAACAATTAGAAATTATTTGGTGTAATCTTAGAATAACTTATTTGTGTGTTTGACCACCAGATGGTGCTGGAATTTGCACAGGGTACCTCTTGAAACTGAGGCTAAACAATAAATTAAAGCGTGTTTTCAGATGAGTCTTTTTTTTCCAATGTTAGATTGTTCCAGTGATATTTGTCTTTTATGCCTTGTTGGGCCAAATCAAATATAGAAATTACCCTCTAGTCAGACCAAGACAGAGGTGGCATGTCGCACTCTTTGGGTGCTTGCGCTGGTTGGCTACCCATTTAATAAACTGCTTGCGGCGGCTCCTTCATATAGCCACATGAAAAAGGGGGATGCTGCGACAATCGCCACTTTCATTTACAGGAGTGGATTCATCCAACGGTGTCCCCGTGTGACCAGTCATCTTTTATTTTGCAAAACAAAAACAAAGTCGGCAAATTGTGCGAGTGGCAGCTGACGCTGAACTGGGAGACGCGTCGTTATAACCGGCGTTGGCCTCTTTAGAATAGCGGGGTTTGAACACAGCCACACAAAAAAAACAGCAACAGACACAGCGCTTGGCGCTGTTTTGATTGCGCGATAATCCCTACTGACTGTTCTCCATCCTCCCGAATAGGCGCTTCCCTGTGGGGCCCCCCAACCTACACGCACCCATTCTGTTGCATTTCATCTCCCTGAATCGCATTATGTGGAATGAAAGTGCTGCGCAGGGAGAATATTCCCTTGCACACACCGGTGTGTGTGTGTGTGTGTGTGTGTGTGTGTGTGTGTGTGTGTGTGTGTGTGTGTGTGTGTGTGTGTGTGTGTGT
>JASSRZ010034693.1:0-49351 GCA_032164315.1 Malacoctenus gilli | reverse complement strand
CACACAATAGCCCTTAACACTTGGTTTTGAGGGTTGAGATTGAGGGTCGAGATCGAGGGTTAAGCTTGAGGGTTGAGTTTGAGGGTTAAGGGGGAGAATTGGAATTGGGCCTTCGTCCCATCTGCTACATCTGGAATCCCCTACAAAGGTAAAAGCATGTGGATTACCCATTTTGAGGTTCCTGAACGTTGTCTGAAAAACTGACTCCGTGCTCTGCAGGAGCATCTTCAAATTAGTGAAAAGAGCCTCTTTCAAACACGTCTGATTTCTCACCTTAACATTTCTAGTGCTCTTGGTTTTTTGGGTTATTTTTATTTGTTTGGGGCAGGGTCACAATGGCAGCAGTCTCAGCAGAGACACAAGGACTTCCCTCCCCTGGACCCTTTACCAGTGAATGCAACATGTTTCCTGCCCAGCCAAGTGTCCTAGTGCCCCCCCAATGAGGAGACCAGGAGGTATCTAAAGAGAAGTCCGAGCCACCTCAGGTGATTCAGCTCAGTGTAGAGAAGCACCAACTCGCCTCTGAGGTCCTCCTGGGTCTCAAAGAGTGTTTGTCCTGCCACGCAACAGAATAAACTAATTTTGCCAGCTTGTATTTGAGCTCTCGTTCTTTCGGTCATCACTCTCCAGTTCATGACAACAGGCGAGAGTGGAACACAACTTGACCAATAAATGAGGTGCTTGGGGTTTTTTTTTGGTTAAGCACAATCTTCACTAAAACAAATCAGTACATTGACCAAGACTCTGTCATTGCTGCAATTTCAAGACATCGACATATTTTAACCCACCCACATGGAACAGGAACTTTCCTCCAACCCAGAGGGGGCTGGCCATCCTTTTCTCAGTCGAGCCATGAACCATGACCTCAGAATTGGAGGGGCTGATTCTCGGCCCAGCAGCTTTACACTCAGCTGCTTAATCAACACATTTAATCTCCAATTGTGCTGGATGTGAAACCCAATCTCCTTTACTTTCTCTGCCCAGAACAGGGAGAACCTTCAAACTCTGTGCAGAAAGACCCTGGCCTAAAACCAGGGACCCGTCACACATCCGTGTGGTCTGCCTCAACGTTTGTCTATGAACAGCCGTAACTAAGGACAATCCTGTCAGACTCCAGCATGCCCTGGGAGGACTTTTGACTCGCTGTCAGCAGTGTAAACCAAGCTTCTATGCCAGTAGTACAGACCTGAACAGAGGGTCTGGGGGTCATAATCCTGAAGAGCCTCTCACTGAGGATGCTGGAGGAACACAGAAAAACAACTCACCAAAATCCACAAAGCATGTATACAATGGCAACATAAACTCCCATCACCCTCCAGCTCCTCACAGATGGGCCTCTGTTTCCCAGCCAGAGCCAAAACCGCAGGTTTTCTTGCAAATCCAAGGTTGGGTCATTGCTTTTATTTTTCTCTGTGATACTCTAAAGTAGACTTTCTCAAGGAATGAGCAGAGTGTGATCCCCTCTGTATTTGGAACACAACTGTCGTAGGAGGTTCACCCTCCGCCCCCAGTCTGCCAGTCCAGAGGCACAATCTCCAACAGACACTCAGTGTTGCAGAGGAACGTCAACCAATGCAACCCTACAACACCCCTGGTGCAGTGAGGTTACCCTCTCATTCACTGAGGAGAACATGGCAGCTCAGGTGGTAGGCTAGCTCACTCTTGACCCTCCCTGCAGGCAGCTCCAGTGTTGAGTGAGATACCCAAAGTCTCGACTTCTCCATGGAAAGTGGGCCAGACGATCGAATTGCTTTCACTTTCACTTTTGTTTCACAGTGTCCTGCCAAAGCTCAGGATTTTTCCCCTCAAACGAGGTAACATTCCTTGGCCAAGTTCCTATCCAAGGATTGGGTTGTCGAGGCAACTGCCAATGACTGCCGCACAATTCACCGTGACCTGGCCCATATGGTCCTTCCTGCAGCTGGAAGCTGATGAGAAAGTGCTCATCCAGGCAGGCAAATAATCCTTCACGATTTAGATTTCTTCCTTTTGGTTTAGTTCTCATAACTTATAGATTTCTAATCAAAAATAATGTTGGTATTGGGGATTGCAAGTTCTTTCCTATTAAAACCACAGCCTGACTCTCATGGTGACTTTGATCACTCATGTTGAAAAGGATCCCAAAACAGCCAGACAAACCATTCACTGACGCCTGGCTTTCTATTGTTATTTCCACATTTCAGTCCTCTTCCAAACTCCAGGCAGACAGAATCAATGAATTTAGATGAAAACTGACAAAACTGTCAGCATATTCAGACAACGCACTTAAGCTGCTCTCTTTTTCACCAGATTATAGTTACACAGAATGTCAACTGAGCCACTCTGACGTCTCTCTGGACTTCTTGCAAACGTGATGAAACTCAGGAAGACTGGGTGTGCAGTGGAAACACTGACTCTAAGGTGATGATCTGGGCAACATGCCATTCCAGTTCTTACCTGTATCGAGAACGCCCATAGACACACCAACGCCGGACATGAAGGCGGTAAGGAGCAGAGCCTGCTTACAGAATGGGACTGAACACATTCCAAATGCAGTGAACAGCATAGAGATCCCTGGGGAAAAAGCAGAAGACATCCACTTGTGAACAAGGAGTGCAATGCCACAAGGAAGTGCACACTCTGTACTCCAACTGGGATCTACGCAGCAGCAGCAGCACAAGAGATGGGTGAAGGGTTACCTAGCAGCAGGTGGGGATTCATGCAGTCGAAAAAAGCACCTCCGATAAGCGATCCACCAATGTAGCCTGCAGAACGTCCAACGAAAATGTAGGAGATGTTGCTGATGTCCTTATTCACATTCACAGCCAGGTCCTCGAAGGTGGGGCCGAGGACAGAGATGCTCATTCCCTACAGGAACAGGACAAAAATGACATGATAGCATGATAGATTCAGCTTCACATCCCGCAGGAGATTATTTGGCCCACAATGCAAAGAGTCCTTTGTGTGAAATTATAAAAAAAGCACACTACAAATAAACAATAACTACAGAAATACAAGGGTGGGGTGGAAGTGGGGGTCATTCCTCTGTCTAATATATATAGTCGATACCATCCCTCCGATCTTGATTCATGGCTCTCTGCTTTGGCCCTCAAACCCCCGCTCAGTCTCTCCATTGATTGCATTTCCTGCACAATACTCGGCGATTGTTCCAAGAAGAAACAGGAGAAGAAGAAAGAGGTCCTCTCTTAATAATCCTCCTGGCTGCCATTCAGAGTTTAGCAGAGGATATACTACAGGCTTGGTGTAGGTGTTTCCAACATCGCAGTAGATCGAGCAGTGAATATAACATCACCTCATCGTCCTCCACTTCTGCAGTCATGTGTGTCACATGAGTGGTGTCTCTGATAAACATGCTTCTTTATTATTATTTTTAAACTCTTTGTACTTGTAGCAACAAAGGAGTGGCAGGTGCAAAGGGAACCAGTACACCAGGTATTTCAAGAACCAAGAAGGATTTTTTTCTTGATCACATCTGATCTCTGTTTGACTGATGACCTGACACACACTGTCTGTGAAGTACTGTTGACATTGTCACTTTCATGGGGAAGCACATTTGAAGGAATGGTGCAGAATGAACAGTTTACTTCGTATTCACTCTCCTCAACCATAAACCTCTGAGCCAAGTTTGTTCCAACATTCACTTTGGGTTTATACTAATATCAGGTCATTTCAAATGACAGTTCAAATTGCAGTATAGTCCAAGACAGAACAGCAGTGAATGTGCCTGACGATGGTACTTTGGACAACCAATGTGAAACGATAAAGCCAAAAAAAATTTCAAAAACAAAATCCAATGTCAATATTAAACAGTACCACTGATCTTATGTGTATTTCGGTTCTGAATAATCTGTGCCCATATTGGGGTGGACTAGTCATGTCACCGGATTTATTCATTTGACATTTGATACGAACATTCATTTGGTTTTTTGAAGCAAACCGGCTCAACTTTGATCGGCAATAACAGAATACCAAAAAGGACCCAAGACAGGTTTAAAATAACTTGGTCTTCCCGCAAAATGTGCACCCCTGCTTTCTGAGACGGAACTTTAATTCGTACACATCATAAAAGGTTTTCGTCAAAGGTTACAGGCTCCCAGTGGCAGGAGCACTCACCAAGCCCAGGAAGGATGAACAGAGAACCAACGTCACCATCCAGCGGCCGCACGTCCCCCGGCCGCTCCCGGCACCCCCCTTTGACTGTTCTTCGCGTCCCGGCTTCGTGCCCTTCTTGACAGGCTTCAGTGCGCTCTTTAGCCCCGGGACTCCCGCCTCTTTTTTCTTGTCAAACACAGTGTCCTCGTCTAGCTCGTCGTTGTCCTCGTCGTCTTCGTCCTCTATGCTGGCGAAGCGGACTTGCTTTTTCCTAACTGCGCTTTCTTGCGCGGAGGACGCTGACATACCTGCGACACCTTTAACAGCTGACGGCAGGGATGATGACGATGACGACGAGTTGGTTTAGTCGGAGTCGAGCGACCCCGATTGTGTAATGAACAGGTGGGGAGCGGACGCAGTGCCTGTGGGACAGTCCCCTCGGTCTCCGGCGAGCAGCTCCGGGATGGTCTACATAAGGAGGTCCACCGAGGACGCAGCGGGCCGCCTATATAGGTGGCAGCAATACATGGAGGTGTTCTGCTCGCAGACGGAGGCTCGTGCTGAATGGAGTCACGCGCCTGACGGATGACACGGAAGAATCAAGGGTCAACATCCTGTATTATCACTGGATGTTTTATTAGGAACGAGTTACCCCGTAGAGGGCGGGTCCCCATTCATTTCCACGAAGTTGCACAGTGGCGCATCAAAGAAAAATGCCCGACTTGGGGTTCTGACAAAACTCATACTGCGCATGTTCCGTGGGTTCATGGGGAGACGAGTTTGCGCAGTTGAGTTTGTTTAAACCCGCCGACCACCGCTCGGGCTCTCTCGGTCTCATTTGACAGTTTTCGTGGTCGTTGCCGCGCGTTCACAAGCGTGCTTGTTGACTGGCAACACCTTCGTCGCACTGTGGCACTTGTGATTTATCGTCTTATTATTTACTTTTAATTTCATCACCTGCTGATATGAATGCTGATATGAATGTCATAAGGGAATTTGTTGTGACTACGCCTGCATGTTTCAACTGTACTCTAATCTGAAAGTGTTCAGAGTTGACTGTGCAAATTCTCATATTATTTATTCTTAGTTTATACAATTTGAGAATTCAGTTCAATCAGTGCTAATCATTCTTTTATCATATATTAATTTGCATTTGTCACACCACCACCACACGAACAATGGTTATTATTGTGTTCAGAACATTGATATCAAAGTTAAAGCTTTTACATTATACATTATAATTGAGTGATTATTGCTTTGAAGTAAAGTAACCAGATTTGAAGTTTTGTATATTGTGGCCATATGAGTATTCAATTATATCGCTATACACAGTGTTGTGCGTGAACTGAACGCACTGAACTTCTGCTTGATGAACTTTGTTGTGAACGCGTTCATTCTGATGTTTGTGAACGGCGTTCTTTCGCAGTTCAATTTCGTTCAAGAACGTGCCAGATTTTCTGTGGAAAATCCGCTAAACTCACCGCAAACACAGGATCATATGCAGTGGAAAAACACTTGCCGTTTCTCAATACCAAGTATGCTCATTGCGGACTCCCGAACTTCTGAAGCTCGGACTTGAAAACGTGGAAACTTCCCGAGGACGGGAGTTCGCAGTACGGTTTTTCGACAACTGGAACTGCACTGACGTCCTCGTGACGTCACTTCCTTGACTTCGGTGTCTGCCGCCGCTGATTATCCCAAAAATGTTTTTTTATGTTGTCAATTTTAATAAAAATAAAATAATAATTACATAAAACAAACACCTATACAGATCTGTGCTTGGCTGCACTTGCCTGTGCACAGATCTTACTTTGTTACTTTGTATCTGTATAGAGACTAGATCGGTCTGTGCACAGATCTGTGCACAGATCTGTATAGTGACGAGATTGTTCCCGCCCCCTTTTCTGACGGCAGATTTGGCGGCCATCTTAAAGCGGTCGACTGCCCAAACGCAGAGCGACGTTACCAAGGGAAACAGCATGACATAGGAGAAAAATGCCTCAACATTGTGCAGCCTACAATTGCAAAAACCGGCTGTCGAATCCCGACAACAGGGAATAACCTTTCACAGGTTAGACACACATTGAGTTTACATTAGTTATTGTGAATTGTCCAGGGGCATGTGTAAGTTACTTTGTATGTTTCTAGCCTTTTTAAGGGCTTTTTAAGGGCATTCGAATGACCTTTTGGAAAAGGGAACACCTCAGTCCCCCCAAAAGCTGTAGAAAACCCTGTACTCGGCGTGCATTTTAAACAAATTTCTACATCAGAGACTAGTAGGCCATATATTTTGTATACAATATTAATGCTTGAATTTCTACTGAGCCATCATTTGAACTCTAATTTGTGTGATCATTTGTGGTCTCAAGAACCACTTTTTTCATACCTATTTTTTCATATTTTAGATAGTCATCAATATTACACTACTTAGGTTATCACAACATGAATATATTAACCTTAATCAACCTTAATTTTTTAAGAGATTAGTTACTCTGGTTCGCAAACTAACACCGCCAGCAACAGTGCGCTTGTCCATATTGTCCGTATTTTTAATGATCGTCATATTTTGTGTCTGACACCGATATTTACTTATTTTTAACCTTAATTGATTATATCAGAGAGAAAATGGTCAGATGACAACTTTTGACAATGAAAAATATATGCATGTTTTCATATTTCAAATCAACATTACTCTATACCAATTTCTTTTCTCATTAAGGTGCATTTATTAACTTTTAAAATTGATAGTGTCCTTAGTCTACTGACAAACTATATTTATATTTCATAGGTCTAATCTTGTGGCCATGAAAACTGAAATTGATTAATAGACTGACAGGAATGTTAAAATTCCGCATGATCAAGTATGCCTTCCAATGGGCATCAGAGAAGGGAAACAGACTTCTTGCAGAAATTTAACCTGGGTCTATAAATCATGAATATTATGTGGTAATAACTATGCCGGTACAACTTAAAAATAATCAAGAGGCATAGATATTTATTCACGCGTGAATTTATTTATTTATTTATCCGAAAGCTTGCATTGTAATCCAAAGTGAATCGTAAAGTCGCCCGCTTCAAGATGGCCGCCAACTTGGCTGGGTCACTCATGCGACTCCAGTGTATTGAGGTGAATGAGGATTCCCAACTAAAATTGTCATAACTTCTTTCTTTTTCATCCAATTTTCACACAGCTTGGACTTTTACAAATAACAGACACAACCTTGTGGTTTAAGGAAAAACTTTATTTTCCCACTAAAAACACAAAAACAAGACGATGATGTTTGTGAAACTGCATTATTTTTGGAGACCTGAGAAATGCTTTGGATCTCAGTGTGACAGCCACTTACATAAGTTCGCAGATATCACTTGAGTCCAACAAAGTGATACTATTTATTTTGACATGCAGGACGCAAAGATTTCCAGAGGAAGTTGCTACCTGGCCTGAGGAAAACAGTCACATGCAATGATTTGTGTTTCATTTGCTTTGCTCTCTGTCACATCTTATTAGAACAAAAAATTGTAACACAGCATCCGTGAATCACATTAGTGACTCTTGTGTTCCAATACCATTTCTTTCAATCATTAGCTGGTCTCAGAGTAATTGCCTATACCAATACAAATCTGATACCACAAATGGTGAATAAAGGTTGCCATGGCTAAAATGTCTTTTTTAGCAGAAGAAGAGTGCAATGCTCTGAGTACGTGCTGCTTGATGATGCCCCTGTTTTGCATCCTAGAAAACACTGGAATAATCTTCTTGTTGAGATCAAGTTATACGCAAACTGTGTGGATCCTCAGTTCTCTCTGAACGTGTCTTTTCCTTCGCTGGCAATATCGTTCGTAAAAAGAGATCAGCACTGGCTTCTTCACGTGTGGATGCCCTTGTGCTTTTGGCCAATAACCTGTAGGCCTGCAGGCCTATGACCTGACATGGACAGTGGACTAACAGAGCCTGACAATCAGTGACACTGCGATAAAATGCAGCTTTTCCTTTCATTTTTTAATACAAGCACCAAGAATGCAATTCACCCACTTTTCGTTCCCAATAGCACGTTATTGCAAACGATCGCCCATGTAACAGTTCTTTGTCATCATGTTTATCAGAATTGTTTGCCGTATTTTACTGAAAAAAAAGTGGACATTAAAAAGTATCGCCGAATGATCTGACTGAATATATATATATATATATATATACATATATATAATTTTGTAATGTTCTGTAATGTTCTGAGCATTGTTAAAGATGGTAATTCTGAAATAAAAATAAATACCTATACAAGTATGACCTTTTTTTTTTTTATCTCGCTCCAATGGATATTCAAATATGTTCGAATTATGTGTTCATTTTTTTTTAAATGAATATTGGAACGTCATTTTGGAGCAATTTTGACAGCCCTACACTGTCTACACCTCAGTCTACAGCTTCAACACGGACACCTGCCCACTCCAGAAGTTCTCCTCCGACTTGGCTATCGTGGGCCGGGTGTCCGAGGGGAACGACTTGGAGCACTAGTGGGTCATCATGGACTTTGTGGACTGGTGTGAGAGCAACCACCTGTGCTTCAACACCAGCAAGACGAAGGAGATGTTGATCGACTTCAGGAGGAAGCCCCCAGCACAGTCGCCGGTGAACATCCAGCGGCAGGTCATAGAGACAGTGGAGGGTTTCAGATACCTGGTTGTTCACCTCAACAATAAACTGGACTGGTCTGACAACAAGAAGGGCCAGAGCCACCTCCACCTCCTGAGGGGACTGAGGTCTTTTGGAGTGAACAGGCCTCTGCTCAGGACTTTGTATGACTCTGTGGTAGCTTTTGCTTTCCTCTACTAGGTCGTCTGCTGGGCCCTGAGCAGCACAGAGCAGGACAGGAGGAGACTGAACAAGCTGGTCAGGAGGGCCAGCTCTGTCCTGGGCTGCCCTCTGGACTCTGTGGAGGTGGTGGCTGAGAGAAGGATGTTAGTTAGAGTCACATCCATCATGGACAACACTTCTCACCCTCTGCAGCGGACCATGGAGGAGCTCCTTCAGTGAGAGACTGAGACACCCTCAGTGTAAGGAGTGCTCCTGCAGGTCACTCATCCCTGTTGCTGTCAGACTGTACAATACCACCCAAGTTCAACAAACCTGAGCCACTTTACCGCTGTCAAGTGACAACGGAGGAAAAAACATGTACCTGTACATAAGATGTCACTCTTTTAATTTGTATCATCTAGTTTAAACCACATTTTCCTTTCTTTCTGCACCCCCCTGCGTTTTCCCTATATGAGCTGTTAGTAGTAAATGAGCTCAATACTAACATACTTTACTTCCACCGGGTGACTTTATATCAAAACTTTTTTCACGTGTGCTTCGATGTGCATCATTGCAACAAGACAGAGAAACGAACTGATGCAGAATGACTGGAATTAAGTTTGAGCACAACGTGAAGTGTAATTGTGGTTTAGGTGATGGAGGAATCATTACATTTAGAATTAGATGTAGGCTAAAGCAGGCAGTTACCCCAGACATAAGTTTAATTTGGTGTTAGGTGTTTACAAGGTCCATTTAAAGAGGCAATACTTTAAAACTGAAATTCAAGAAGAAATACATCTTATCTTTGCACTGTTCTATTTTCAGTTTTCATATGATGCATGGTTTAAGTGTTTAAGTTAAGTTAGTGTGTGGAAATAATTTTGAAAAATAATAGCCCGCGAACAACATAGTGGAAAAAAATATCTAAAAGAACTATGAACTACTTCCTTTTTGGAACCATGAACTTAGTTCAAAAACTTTGAATGATGAACTATGAACTTAACAAGTTCAATTTAAATTTTGTGAACTGAACTTTGAACTACTTTTTGTAGAATGTTAACTTTCCCAACACTGCAACTCACACATTGGGGACCAAGTCAAATGCAAGGACAAATGGAGACCCCCCCCCCCTCACACACACACATGCTACTTCTGATTTAAACTTATTTCTTCATATGGATTCCACTCGCAGCACGTTTGAGAGAGCTCATGGTGTCAGGACTGCCTGAATCTCTCTGATACAAATAACTGCATTGTTCTATTTGAAAGTGAATTGTTGCCTAGAGCACCTTTAATGTCTTTATGTTTGCTGCAAAATGTCACAATTAAAATCAGACTGCGAATACGCAGTGGTTTCATGTTGTCTTGTTAAAATTCAAAGACAGAGAAGCTTCATAGCCATGCTTTTCTGATCTTAGAAGTGGAGAGCAGACTGAGTGTCGCCCTCATCGTTTGGACTTGTGCATTCTTATCGATAAAATAATTCACGAACCCGAAGGAGGCCAAGCAGAGCTGAGACCGACTGCGCATGTCGGGGCAAAATCTGTCGGTGGGGAGGATCGGGTAGATACGTAGCGTGACGTAAAATTTACCAGCGTCGAATCTGCGGCATCATGGCGGACACAAGAGAGAAAGCCTTACAGGACTACAGGAAAAAACTATTGGAACACAAAGAAGTGGACGGACGATTAAAAGAGTGTAAGTGCCAGTGTTGCATTGGCTTCGGTGGAGTTGCGGAAGCATTCATGTTTTGTGCATAAATAAAGTGAGAATCAACAGCCGCTGTTAGAGGATGTCCGGCTAGCTTTTGCATTGTCATGCCGTTAGCATCTCGGTTGACATGCAGCGTTGTGAAGCTGCTACTGTTCCTGGTGTTTGGGAGAAAATAATACGTCGACTGAGCTGTAACACTGTGTTTGAGCCGTAAGAGGGGGAATAACTTTCTGCTTTCGATTCGCCGCCAACTGTTTGTGGGCATTTCTCCCACTGGTTTGGACTTGGTGCCTAAGCGATTTCAGCCCAAGCTAGCTAAACAAGCTTGAAGAACATAGCTCGCTGTATTTTCTTTGGTTAACCGGCTGTGATTATGTTAAATACACAAATTATGCTGATGATTTTTTTTTATTTCAGTGAGGGAGCAGCTGAGAGAACAAACCAAACAGTATGAAAAGTCCGAGAACGACCTGAAGGCCCTGCAGAGCGTCGGTCAGGTATGAAGAATTTTCATCACAGTAGTTTGGTAATGTTTCATAACCAGGGACGAGTTTTCACGAATGTTTGAATGTCAATATCAATGTACAAGGGATGCCATTTATCTCGAATATACATGATGATAAACCATTCACAATGCTTTTTGATTTCTCCACATACATCAAGTAGTACCAAACTTAACCAAACCTAAGTAAGATTGCATTTTATAGCTCTGTATCCAAAAATTGAAATGTGATTGTACAACAAAAATACATGTTCTTTAAACGTTTTGCTCACTAATCAAGCTTTGAAGAAGTAGGGAAAACTCTACTCTTAAAAAGGACTGAGACACAGAGGCCATCATGTTGTTTTAAAAAATACTCATTGAGCAAGATCAGCATTAGGTGGCTGTGGTTTCTCCATGGTTGCAGCATCATGATGGAAAACAAAAAACGAAAGCGCAGCTCACAATATTGTGACTTGATGTCAACTTGCTACGAATCATCTTGTTTTTTGACCAGTGTGACACCCCTGGCACTGATGTGGAGGGATGATTGTAGGATTCAGGATTAATTTAGTTGCAGGCTTTGCACACACACACACACACACACACACACACACACACACACACACACACACACACACACACACACACACACACACAGCCTGATTGGCTAGTTGATCCCAGGTGTCCAGTTTTCCACCTTGTGGGTTTGTCGTATTGGTGGCGTTTTTCGGTGTAAACAGTGAGCTGCTATTCCGCCATGGACAGGCCTGTTGACCTTGTATGTGACCCATTGGTGTAGATTTCAAAATGTAACATGCTTGATAGCAGGAATGAGCAAGGTCAGATGATGTGATGGGAAAGTCCACAACAGCAGGAGATGGCTCCACTGGCGCTATCTCCGTCTGTGTCACAGCGGGGCTTGAGCCACTCGGCTCCCTTGACATCAATTGAGCTACACAGCTTAGAACAGGAAGCTGTTGCTTTCCTGAAATACAAGACCTTATTATATGCTCAGCCCCTTTTCAAGTCCTGTATGTCTTCATCAAACCTTATGAACATGGTTTGTGTCAGTCCTTGGTTGAACTGACTGACTGCAGTTTGAGAATCAGTCAGATGTGAAGTCACACACGCAAAAAAGGTTTTTACCTGGCAAATTCCTCTAAAAATGTACTGACTACTTGATCCTGTGTTCCTTGGTGGCTGGTAGCCTGTCTACAAATATACGGCACCAGTCACAGTATCGGGTGTTTGGCCTTAGGCATGACGTCTGCCTGTCCTGAACCAAACAACATGGCAACATATAGTAGGGGTAGGAGGAGGAAGGCTCAGACAAACTTTGAAAAAAACTTATTACAAAACAGTGTAGCAAAGCGCAACAAACTCACTGTACCGTGGACTGACATTTATGCAGCCTAGTCGAATTGTGGGGGTGGGCCTGATACCCCAGATATGTTCAAAAGGTGAGTTTGGCACAAAAGAACCCCTTTCAGGGTTTGTCCTATTGGGTGCCTCAGGGCAATGTTGCTGTTGGTATTTCCCTGAATGTTTTGTCCAGTGGAGTGGCAGAAGGAAAGCTGAGAGGTTCTAACACATTCTGTCTCACCAACAGATTGTTGGAGAAGTGCTCAAACAACTCACTGAAGAGAAATGTAAGTTCATTTGCGCACACACAGGAAACTTCTTTGTGTCTGGTAAACACAATGACTTCTTATCTTGGAATAGCGCCATCTGCTGAGCATACTTGGCGTGTTCTACCTTTCAAGGCCCTGAGCCTAAAAGGAAATGCTATAATTTTCCAGTTTCTGGTCGGCAACAACCTTAATTTGTACAGGGTTTTTTGTTCTGCTCTCCTCGTGTGCCATCAGGTCAATGTAGGCTCATGCTGCTTGACACTAACCAGTAAAAAAAATGTGTCCTGCCATGTCTTCAGCTGTTCTGCACATGAAAGGCCTATTCAATTTTTCTTTTCCTGTTCCTTTTCAGTTATTGTCAAGGCCACCAATGGTCCCCGATATGTGGTCGGTTGTCGTAGACAGGTCAGTGTCAGTCAAATTATTGTCAGTCTTTTCTGTTCTAAGATGCAACCTGTCCAGCTAAGAACTTCATTTTACAAATGCAATTCAATTCATTTCAAATTCAATTTAATTAAACATTTCACAAAAGGTCTTTTTTGTGTACTGCTTGGGTTTCGTCACAGACATGCATTGTTTGTTTTTCATTATTCATTATAGGTTAAAAGGGGTGGGTTATTTGGTGAGTGTTGCAGAGTTCCAGCAGAATGTATTTGGTATGAATGAGACTCTGATGTTTTTGTCTCCCAGCTGGATAAGTCCCAGCTGAAACCGGGCACCCGGGTGGCTTTGGACATGACTACACTCACAATCATGAGGTAAGCTTGAACAGTCCTCAGCATCTTCACAATTCTAAGAACATTGAACAGGCATGCAAAGTATCCCCCCCCCCTCTCCCCCGACACAACAGTCATGTTGAAAATGTTTTTTTCCTTTTTTGCCCCTCAGACAGAAGTGATTTATGGCTAACCTGACTGTATTATTGTATTATTATTCTTTCATTTGACTCAAAACGTGACAAACTTTTTAGATGAAAATATCAACTTTATGGGTTATTTAGCACTGTAACATTCCTTGAGCCTGTCAACATTGTCAAATGACTGACTTCAGATTTGTGATCAGGTCAGCTTGCCTCTCAATAATGTCAAAGTGGAGTCGAGGAGCCACCACAGCAACGGTGGAGCAACAACAGACACACAACTGTTCAACAAAGAATAACCTGCATTAAATTGCACCGTAACGTTAACAATGTACAGCAACATGCGCAAAGTAAGGTGCACCTAAACAAATGAGTGAAGCCTTGATGGACGCCTACAGTGCCACTAACAGGCAGAGTCGGTCCATGGCTTATCATTTTTAGGCTTGCAAAAGCCTGAAAACCCAAAGAGGAGAGGAAGGACTTTTGATGCGATTCAGAAAAAAGCAGATGCTGGAGCCGGCCTGTGTGAGCTCCACATCTCTGTTCTGTCCCTTCAGATACCTGCCCAGGGAGGTGGACCCCCTGGTGTACAACATGTCACATGAGGACCCTGGCAGCGTGTCTTACTCTGAGATCGGAGGCTTGTCTGAACAGATCCGTGAGTTGAGAGAGGTATGTAACATCACCACTGAAGCCCAGTGAGCTTGCTCTCTTTGATGGCATCTTTGGGTGTTTAATATGTCATTTTTTCTTTAAAAAAAGCATTATTACACAGATGCCATTGTTTTTAGTGGGACTTGCACCTTTCTTTAAAGCAATGACTTTCCTTATACCCTTGGAAAGGCATTTCAATCAAATTTATCAGCCAGCAAATTAATAAACACTCCTGAAATAAACACACATTTTTTTCAGCCCATTCATACAGATAGAATACTTTTTCACCCTGACCAACAATTAGTTGGATGTTTTTTCCCCTTTTTTGTCTTACTGACTTTCCACTGTTCTATGCATTTATTGCATTAAAAATTATCCGTTTAGAAAAAACCCCATCAAACTCCTGATAATGATCAGAAACTTTTGCAGATTTGTGGGACAGCATATTTTAACTTGCCCTGCTACTTCCATGTGAAGAGTCATGTCACATTCCATCCAGCTTTGCGTCACAATCCCACTTCTTCATGCTCTCAGCCCTGCATCCTCTCATCTCTCAGATAGAGGTAGCAGCTAGCGATACACAAAATACCACCATCAGAAGCTGGTGCCTTCTTTCCTTTCTCCACCCTTTATTTACGCTTACAACGGATCTTGCTAGGTGATTTTAGCAGTCGTTATACGCCAGTCTATTTGTCGTCTACTTTCACTTCAATTAACAATCCGGTCATCAGTTCTGGTCATAAAGACAATGTAATGAGCATACATCATTTCGGTATTTTGGTGACTGTTTGTGGTTTCATTGTTACCAACTTTAACACTGGTCAAACTGTCTGATTTTTGTTTTGTTTTTGACAGGTGATTGAATTGCCTTTGACCAACCCAGAGCTCTTTCAGAGGGTGGGGATCATTCCACCAAAAGGCTGTCTGCTCTATGGGCCTCCAGGTTGGTTGCTGGTTGAAAATACAACTGTTCCATGCGCCAGCTTCCAGAGAACCTGTCAAATTTGACTGTGGGAGGGATGAAAGAGAGAAAGAGAAAGCAGGACAGCATTGGGATAAGAGCTAGGGCAGCTCAGATAAGTGTCAGCTGATGAAAACAACAAGGACACCCCCCTCCCCCCAAAAAAAGACTTATTTTGGAAGCAAAGCAGGACAGAGGGGCCTTCTGTGTGCAACTGGAGGAAAAATTCGGTTTGAGCAGTGGCCACTAAAAACGACAATAAAAACTGACCTCCAGAGGTGTTAGGTCATCCTTTACTGTACACACAGATTGTAGGTGGGGTTTTTTCATTTTGTGCTTTGAATTTCTAGAGATAAAGGTTCCTGGTTGCTGCTGACTAACATAAACATGAACATTTCTTCATCCGATTTTGTTGTTTTTCCCCTCAAAACTGTCATTAAGCGGCCATAATGAACACAATGAAACCCACGAACTCTAAACATACTGTTTATGTGATGTTGCTGGGTCAATGCTGAAATTCTGTGCAACTTCTCTCAGGAACAGGGAAGACCCTCCTTGCCCGAGCCGTGGCCAGTCAGCTGGACTGTAACTTTCTCAAGGTGGGTGCCAGGCTCTGGACTGCCATTTCTATTTGCACTACAGCCACTGATTGTGTGCATCCATGTGTGTGGTGCAGGTGGTGTCCAGCTCCATTGTGGATAAGTACATTGGTGAAAGTGCAAGATTGATCAGGGAGATGTTCAACTACGCCAGGGACCACCAACCATGCATCATCTTCATGGATGAGATCGATGCCATTGGTGAGTCACCTCTTGTTTGCCTCTGCCAGTGGCATCTCACAGCTAAGTGGCTCTTTAGTGCTCTCCATCAGGCTGGAGGTGCATTACAGTTCTACAGTTTCATTACGCAAACACACAGATACATCACAAGCAAGAATTCAGACAGTAGGAAAAGCTTTAGTCAGGGCAACAAAGTGCTTAAAGTTTGTTGATTCAGCCACAGGTGCCTCACCAAGTGCCCTAGAAGTGCCTTGTGTTTTTTAAAAAAATTTTCTTCTACAGCATTAGCTGTATTTTATTCACAAATTGATGGCCTGAAATCATTTTTCTTTCTCAACATTTCTCAACACGTTGTTCGCCGATGATTCAGTATTTTCATCAGAAGTCAGAGTATTGTGATGTGTTGCCATGTCAATATTTTAACGGCCCTGCTGTCTGTTTGCATGGGTTCCCACAGGGGGACGGCGCTTTTCTGAGGGAACTTCTGCTGACAGAGAGATCCAGAGAACTCTTATGGAAGTAAGTGAACCTCCACAATCATGGCTTGAAGGATCCTCTCCATTGTTTGGTCAGTATTGTGATCACAACTATAAGTCATGTTTGGGAAAATGTCAATCTTTATCACACTACCTTTAAACAAACAATAAGAACAGTTTTTAATGCAAAACAAAACTTTAGATATATGGTGGTTGGTGGACCACTGGTGTAGGAAATGCTGGGGTAAAAATGCTGGAGAGCCTGCACTGTAAATTTGAAATTATCAGGTTAACTTAATGCTGTTAGTCAAAATCGTGATCCTAATTAAAATGTGATTAATTTAGCTGCACTTACTCCACCGACAATGTAATCAGATGCTGGCAGAGAATCACTTTCTGCCACAATAGCGATGGTGCAGAGACAGACTAACAAATGGTGATTTTTGTCACAAGGGCAGGTCCAAAAGTGTATTTTACATCCAATGTCGGAAATGCTTTGAAATGGGAAGATTTGGACAGAAATCAGCCAACAGCACTACTTCAGAGCAAAATGCATTTGTTTTCAGCAGAACAAAAAGGAACTTTGGAGTTTTCTTTATTCTAAGTAGTTAGATGAAAAAAACACAGGAAAACCTACAATTGTTGACAACTCGTTTGTTTTAATCACAAGAGTACTTGATGATTAAATAATGGTCAGCAGTAGGTCTGTTGACCAGAGTTATGGTTGTTGTGGGTTAATAGATTGAATTGATTTAATTAAAAGTGAGTAATGAGTAATCTGTCCTTCCAGCTGCTCAACCAGATGGACGGCTTCGACACGTTGCACCGGGTCAAGATGATCATGGCCACGAACCGACCTGACACCCTGGATCCTGCCCTGCTGCGGCCCGGCAGGCTGGATCGAAAGATCCGTAAGCGCCTCTTCTCTTCTTCCTCGTTACCTCCCGTCATGGAATGGAAACTCAGCTACTTTCCTCTCACTCAGACATCGAGCTGCCCAATGAACAGGCTCGCTTGGACATCCTCAAGATCCACTCCAGTCCAATCACTAAGCATGGAGAGATAGGTCAGTGGGGAATTGCTTTTCCACCATATCACAGTTTCATTAGTTGACACGAGTACCTGCTAATTGTCACAATTTGTCATGGGTGATCAAATAACACTGTTGCACCATTTAGTACCAGTTTGGCTTTGGCCCATTCCAAATGTACACTAATAATGTACACTTTTAATTTGAAGATCAGGTCTGTGAGGAGGTTTTAATCACTTCTGTAAACCTTTTTTTTCCTTTTTTTTTTTAAAACAGATTTTGAAGCCATTGTGAAGCTGTCAGATGGTTTCAATGGAGCAGATCTGAGGAACGTGTGCACAGAAGCAGGTGAGACTCTGGGAGATTCCTACAGATTGTAGCTGTTCGCTGGGTTTGGGAATGGCTTTTCTCATGGGAGTTTGTGCTGGTTTGCAGGACTGTTTGCCATCCGCTCCGACCGTGAATACGTCACTCAGGAAGACTTTATGAAAGCCGTGCGAAAAGTGGCAGACTCGAAGAAGCTGGAATCCAAGCTGGACTACAAGCCTGTATGAAGTGTGTTGCTTTTTCAGAGGTTTGCTGTGTTCTGTACTTCAACAGCAAATGTTGGTGGGCCACCATTGTTTTCACGCTAACTCTTGTTTCAGATCTCTGTGTACTGGAATAAACCATTCTATTCAAGTTGTACCTGCTTGTTTGACTCTTCATCCTGTCCCAGGCCATTTCTAGTGTGACGGGGTCCCATTGGCTCTTTCTCCCACCACTTCCAGCTGTGGCTCCACTCAGTAGCTTGAATTGGAGCTTATGCTGGTGCTCCACAAGTTAAACACACCAAACTGGTATGGCAGCACATCCTCCACCCGAACCAGAGGATCATTTCCATCACTGTTTCAGGGAAACCCTTCCGCTCAAAGGCAGGGATTTGTTAAACAAGTTTTCAGTCATCACTAACAAAATAGTTGTTAACCCTCAACTTATTCATTAGCGAGAAACAAAAAGCACACCCTCTAATGGATGTTTGGCTCCCACCTCTGGACCCTCTGCAGTTCTACACCTTGACCTGTGTAAGCCTGCTAAGAAACGAACCCTACAGAGTATTCTTGTTAAGATGTGTACAGAAACCAACACTTGCAACGGACTGTTATATTATTAAAAAAACAGATGGTGTGAGTGGAAAGCATCTTCTGGACTTTTCTCCTCCTTCAGATCCAAACAGCATTCAATGGATCAGACAGTCTCTGCTCACTGGCTGTTTTCAGTGTTTTGTAGAGTCATTCTGCCCCTCTTCTTTATTACCAAAATGTAGGTAGAGGAAAAAAACCCTCTGATGTGGTTCTCATTAGTCGACAGAATAAACTTTGTCTAAATCTGGCATTTTGAGCAGCAGTTAACTTGTAACATTCTTCAATGAAATGAAAAATCAGTTTTTCTCCCCACATATCAATAATAAATTTCGTACTTTGTAAATGATCATTGACAAACATTTTTGCAACACTTTTTGACAACTTGGTTCTAACAGACTTTAATATAAATCTTTATCACTTAAAGTTTCTGGTCTACATTTTACTTTAACAATAATTAAAAATATCTAAATATGCCTTTGATGCCAACAAATTTTGTGTCCACTAAAACGGTAATTTTATGAAATCCATTGTGAGGAAAAAATTCGGAACATTGTTAACAAGATGTTGGGGACAGTAAGAAGAGGTGTCTCGTCACTGATGAACTTTTTTGTGCCACAGATCAGTTTAACGTTAGATGACATTTTCATGGACAAGCCTTTAAGAATTGACTGATAAACGCCACAAAATCAAATGATACAAGCAGCATAACTGTGGTTTCTCCTCTAATTGAATAATGAATGTGACTCCACTGTGTTGTTGTATGCAACTTTATTGGCAGCCTCCTAATAACATGATGCCAACAACACCAAATCCAAACATTTGACCGAGACAAGCGCCTTTACGTGTGTTAAAAGACAATCAGGGACAGATCTGATGGAGAGATCCAGCCATTTTTCAAAATCAAACCTTGTTTTGGCTCATAATAAATTAAGAAATAATGCGAGTTACTTGTACTTTTTTACTGGGAAGAAATCAACAACTGCCTTCGTTCTACCTGATGGGGCAGGTGGGAGCCATTCGGAGTGTTGGCATGAAATCACAGTACTGCACAATCTCCTCAGCACAGAGCTGGTGGTCTCAGTCACATGCTGCATCACAAGTTGTGGCTCACAGCAGAGTCGATGTCATGCAGTGTTGCCTGAGTCAGAGTGAAGGACTCCAGAATGAAGGCTCTGCAGATGGGACAGTGCTGAAAGTGTGAGACGCAACTGTCACATACGCAGGCGTGTCTGCAGGGGAGCAGGACCCTGTTCACCGCTGCATTCTGACACACCACGCAGCCTCTGGACACGTCCACTGAGTGCTCATCGTCATCGTCCTCCTCCTGCTCCTCTTCTTCCTGCTGCACAGCATTCGCTCCCACACCGAGGGTCTCGCGGTTGGGCTCCCCTGGATGGCTGCCCCGCTGGACATCAGTGGCTCCAGACATCCCACTGCCTTCAGCAGACATAAAGAGGGGCTACAGGAGACAGGAGGCACAGTAAGCACTGGTGTGATGCACAAAAACATCCCAGACAACAGCACTGTTGACTGGAGACAGAAACCAAGCTCACAGGCTTTGACATGCGCGACTCTGAAACCGGAGCGCAGATGGGACACCATCCTGTTCCTGTTGAGGATCAGAAACCTAGAGTGAACTTGGCTCACCTTTAGCTCATACATGTTCCCCTGTGAGGTGAGAAGGTACTGAAAGAGAACGCGCGCAGACATTGTGTATGTGCTGTCTGGAACATGAATCACTGTCACGCTGGCCACCTGGAGAGGAAGAAGAAAGTGTTGTGTTAAGGGCAGCTTCATGGTGCCTTGTGACCTCAGATCAAACTGAGCTGGACAGAGGCCTTTGCTCTGTGTGCTAGGATGCCTCCATGTGGACACACTGGGGAGCAGGAGATCAGTGTTCACTCACAATGCTGTAAACATGAGCGGCCTCGTCCTCCTTTAGAGTCAGCACAGCCACCAGGGGGTAGCATTGTCTAGGCAACGGGCCAAATCCTGTGACACCCTGCTTAGGAGGAATCCGGGTCAGGTGTTCCTCTTCACTGTCTTTGCCAAGACTGGGAGAATGGGGTCAAAGGTGAAACAGCAGGAGCCATTGTGTGCCATGCTACCTTCATCTGTTCAAGTGGTAGAAAAGCAGAATGGACGCACTAATCAATAAAACCGGTGGTTTCACAGTTCCAATTGGACTCCTTGACTTTCTGGGGACAGCCGGCTGGCGGTGTTAAGGATACAGGAAGGTCTGGCAGTAGCGATATCGGTGGTGTAGCGCCTCACGGAACAGCTGACGGCTGCTGAGCCTGGTGCCTTGCTGGTGATCCTGCAAGGCACCCTGCAGGGCACCAACATCACACACCCAAAAACAAGTCAGGACGCAGGGCTCCAAACAGCAGGACCTCAACGTCACACCGTCTGCAAATGAAGCATCAGAACAGATAATCTGCTATTGCTGAACACAAATCACAAACACAGCTGCATTCTCAATCCAGCATTCAAACAAATCCAACTTTTCAGAATTCTACCTATGGACAACATGACTTCTAGGAGAGTTGCTAAAGTTCAAGTGAAGCAGATCTCAATGCTGTTTTTTTCTTCAAAAATCTAAATCTGTTGGGAATTTGGAGGTTTCTTTCACAACAACAAACATACACCTTTTCCACAGTTTGTAGAAGAATGACTCGGGAAAAGATCGTTCATAAACCTTCTTACAAAGTTGCTGAAGCTGACTTTGGCAGAGAGTCCAAGATATGAGCGGAGGACGGCCTGCGTTAGGCCTCGCCTCCTCTCACTTACCCCTTCCAACCTTCCTTTCATCACCTCCCTGCAGTAGCTCTCCACAGAGCCCCCAGCAGCTCAATGGACCAGGACAAAGTGCTGAATAGAGTCTTAGTGAGGACACAGCAGTGTCTCATGTCCCAACGTCTCCACACAAAAAGACAACTGAGCACCCGATGTGGAAGCGGCTCAGTTGTCCCAGTGAGGGATGGGCCAGTCCTTGATGTTGTCAAACGAGACAGCACCGGACCATCCAAACACCAATCTGATCATCATCTCATCTCATCTCATTGTCTGTACCACCTATTAATATGTCAGATCATCATATCGAGTCAATTGGTTCTTTGGCTCAGTTGAATGGAACTGGACTTGCAGGATTACTCTCAGCAGAGCAGCTCTGAGTCACCTTCAACCCCTCAGCAGCTTGTCTGCTCTCCATCCAGGAACTGCCACACTGGTGTTTCTGGGTGTTTTCTGTCGACTTTATCAGGGTACAGCAAACATGATGTTCATGGGGACTTTCTGCACGGAAAGGCAGGAGGAGTTGTTGACGTGCATGAGCACACCAAATATCAAGTTTGTAAATACAATTGTTACCATGCATCTGGGTCGACAACTACAGAACATTTGACCAAAGATGTCAGACTGTGGTCATAACTAAGGCTGCAGGACTTCCTGCCCCTCTTTGGGCCAGAGATCAAACAGATGTGAATTACAGCACTTCCAAAGAGGATCAATGCTCCCATAGTCATTTGTAATGTGTGGGCCGCGTCTCTGCTGATGGACCGTGATACAATAAATACATGAACAGTATCAAAGGGTTCAACACAACGCTGGAAAGTTGATTGCTTATGAAGCAAACTGAGGTGACCCCTTCACTGACAATTACACTTTCGGGCAGAAAAAGTCAGACCAGGACAGGCTGGAGGTTGGTGTTGGAAGCCACCAGAGGGGGGCGACAGATCGTCTGTGTCCATGACAACAGTCTCCAGATAGGCTTGTGTTACCTTTGATCATTCTATTATTTTATTTGTCTTTATGTATTGGGTCCTTTCCCCTTCATTTATTGTTTATTATTAATATTACAATCGGTTCAATTCAAAAGGGGAAAGGAAGGAAGAAAAAGGGAAGGAAAAGGAAATAAAGATCATTTTAAAATGTTACAGCGAATATGAATCTTCGCGTTTTGCCTTTTTATTTTGGGTTGTATGATATTGTTTCAAAAGTTTGTTCTGCTTTTCATGTCCATAAAAGGGCAAACAAAAGGAAACACAAAGGGTGTAAATACTCTGTGAGCACAGCTTTACTCATGACTTAGTGCTTTTTTCCAAACATAGTCACTTTGTGGCTCACAATAAAAACAAACATATCTCATGAAAGAAACAGAAGAAGATGAGAGAGAAGCAAACTGGAGCGTCTCCGTCTAGACTGAAGGCAGCATGTGGCGTTGAACTGTCGGAAGTCGAGAATGAAGCAAAGGACAAACTGGTGACAAATTGTGCAGAGTAAAGTGGGATATTTAGGGGAGGTGGCAGACACCTCGAGTCTGCTTTCGTGCGTCCATCCAGAGGTGGAAGAACAACCAAGATTCTTTCTGCATGAAGATGCATCAAAAAGCCAGTGACCATAGAAACTGAGAACAGAGCCCGTCTTCTCGTCCTCTGGACTCAGCACGGAGACAGTCAGGCAGGAGGGCATCAAGCACCCCCTTGGACACTGTGGCACCCTTGCCCCCTCCTGGACAGGAGTGCTTTCCTCCTGACACTAGTGCCCACCTGTGATGCAGGCTGGCCCTGAGCCCAGCTCCAGGGAGAAGGGGTTGGTCACCTGCACCATGGGCCTCTCCGGGGTCGGGCTGACCGACTCCGTTTCATCTGATGCCCGAAGGATCACTGGCACGTCGAAGCCAAACCTGCAGGACAACGATGGAAATGTGTGACTGTCATCGTCAGGACATGAACCTCGCGTCTCTAAGGCTTGTGTTCATTCCTTCAAACGAGAAAGCATCACTGACAATGACAGACACTGTATCATAGCTACAAGTAAACAGCAGGTGGGACTGAGCCGAGACACAGCAGTGGAGATGCCTGGGTTGTTCCTCTGATCTCTTCACCTGCAGAAGCAACACGTTTGTAGCCTGCGTCCCGTCAATCGGTGACATCGAGGCAGCGTCCTCACAGCTCAGTGTTACCGAGTCTGTGACCATTAGAGGTCAGCCATTATAATCAGGGACTCTTTGACTCTCCATGTAGCCCAGCAGGCTAACCGAGACAGCAGCGTCTGAATGCGGAAGCCCCCCTCACACCACACACCGTCTGTTCCAACTACAACTACGCTGGAGGTGAAGGTGAAGTGCTCTCCTGTCCTGGCAACTTGGAACACACCAGCTGTGGTTCGCCTGGACTTCAGGATAACACCACTGCAGCACTGTGGCTGACAGCTACCGTGGCTAACTTACCAGCCAAGCACCATGGCGGCGGTTACAACGAAGCACAGAGACACGACGCCGATGTAGAAGAGCGGGGAATACTCGTAGACCGTGACCAGGAGCACCGCTGCCATGTCTACCCATGTTCCTCACGCGACAACAACATGTTGTTTCCGGCGCTACGGCAGCCCTACCACCATGACAGCAGCATCGCCCAGGTCCAACTACGGTGGCTGACGTGCAGGGTGGCCAAATCATGCGAAGGGAACGAGCATTACTGCATTACTGGAAGGGGGATTTGTGGACAAATTAGACCGATAGTGTGGGATGGTGTTTGTCGCTCACTCAGCCCTCTTTGTTCATGTAACCTGTGCTGAGTAGATGCAGGTCTGCAAAGGGTGGGCCTACTAACTAGAAGGCAGCTGAAGGCTTGGCTCTGGCTTTTTGTTTTCAGCTCGCTGGAGCACACGCCGGACGATGGTCACACTGCCTTCAGTCACAACTTATAGGTCTGAAATAATCAGAGAACAATTTTAGAAGAAATAGAGAAGTAAGGGTTCCAGAGCATCATGATGAAAAACTGAATACTAACACATGGATGTGAGGGGTTTGAAATGTAGTTCTACTCATCAAATAACATTCATTCTTGAACAGCTTTTTCTTCTCTTGTATCCATCAATCATTCACACAAAAAGGCTCAAGGCCATCTTTGATGAGGCAGT
Organism: Malacoctenus gilli; assembly: GCA_032164315.1. Lineage (NCBI taxonomy): Eukaryota > Metazoa > Chordata > Actinopteri > Blenniiformes > Labrisomidae > Malacoctenus > Malacoctenus gilli. The sequence continues at coordinate 24,834 of JASSRZ010034693.1, read as the reverse complement.
GCCGGCTGACAGCAAGCTGTGTGTGTCACACACCCGCTCTGTGAGATCCACTTTGTGAGTAGGACAGTTTAAAGAGGATGGAGGAGGATGGTGGTGCCTTCACAGCGCGCCGCACCACTTGGTGCGCCCAGCTATGAATGGATGATACTTCTTGGACCTCAGGAACTTTGCATTGGCTATTTTGAAGCTTGACTGTTGGAGCAAAAAACTCCAAACAACATTCAGCACAAAAGGAGAACAGGTAGGTTTCTATTCAAACCCATACAAAACAATTAGGCATGAATAGAAAGAACAAAGTAAAATAGCAAGCTGGATTTAGATAGATATTGCACTGGGTATGGATACGTCTCAACAAATGTTATGCTTGGCTGTAACAGAGAAAAAGTAAAGCAAAGTCTTTTAAAGCCAAGAACTGAAAAACTTGATGGGGTAAAAGACGAAATAGAGTCTGAAAATTTGGAGCACATTTGCTCAGCAACACACAAGAAACATAATCTCAACAAGACATCCCTGAATTAATTAGTAAGTGATGAACAATCCCCTGAAAGAGAAGGAACAAACAATAATGTGTATTTGTGAAATATCAACAGGAAGATTGAAGGAGAGGTCTGGATTTCATTGACAAATCAAAAGAAACAGGGAAAACATGCAAAAACTTGTCAGTTCTACTTCTGGTGGGAGGATTTCTCATTTTTGTACTGTGAGCTGTCCCTGCTTATGGAGAATTGTTCAGGATGTCTTTGTATTTTCTTTACTGTAAATATAACATGGCGGGTTGTGAATGGTTCTGTGTGAACAAAAACATAATGAATTCAAAAGTAGTGTGAAGCCAAAGAATGACCCTGGTCTGTGCTTCCAACAGCAATATTTCACAAAACAAACTGGTGCTTGATTTTCTTTGATTCCTGAATCCATTATAACCACCTTTTATTGTTACGAACTGTTAGAGAAATTCATCACAAATGAATTTCTGGCTTACATGCTTCACAAAACAACACAAAGTACTTGACCTGTTACGTTGCTTACATTATCTTGATATACAGATAACACATCTGTTAGGGAAGGCCGGACCTGTCTGGCCCGACCAGCATAGTATAATACATCTGGACAAAGAAAAAACGGGGCTCTTACATGCCGACCTCTCGGGGGGGAAAGCATGTCAGACTCCTGCGCAGAATCCTGCTTTTAAACTCCATCAATCATTAAGCCAACAAGAAAGCTTCACACTTTCAATCTCTTTTAGCAGTTTTCACAGTTGGTCAAAACAATCAACAGAAATTCACGAATGGGATAAATCCCACCCGGCAGAAATTTTCTTTTAAAAAAGGCTTTCTGCGCTTACCTTTTAGTTGGATCCTTACTGGAATTTCTGTTGACCCCTCTGACCCACTACTCGACTGTTTGGTGCCTGCTCTGGTGTGTCTCCCAATTCGCTCAATTTACTGTAGGAACCTGACATCCGGGTCACGGCACCAAGTTGTTGGAGTTTTCTGAAAGCGGGCGGCACCCTCTCGGGCCACCGTGTCCCAACGGCTGGTTCTTTTATTACTGTCAGGTCCTAATGCAGGTTTTTAGGCGAGACACAAACGAAATTGAGGCTCATGTTCAAGTTGAACACAAGTGTGACAGAACATTGGAAATGTTTTGGTTTTTTTGTTTATAATGTACAGTTCAGAAGCCCATTGCATTCACTGGATAAAAAAAGTTTGACCCGCTTTTCTCTTAATTTCGAGAAAAAAACCTTGTGATTATGAGAAATATCATGTAATTAAGACATCAGGAAAGGTTTCATACTTTGGATTTAGGGGAAAGGTGCACTGCTTCACTCCAAACCACTAACTGCACAACCATGAATATCCACCCATGATTTATGTATGAATTTACCTCTCCAAAGATTTGCAGTGGGGGTTCTAGACCACCAGTCTGCTAGAGATGCCAAAATGTAAGAAAATACAAATGACGACCTTCAAGCATTTCAGAATTTACTGTATAAATTAGAGGAATATGACAGCAGCAAGTCAGTTACAACTGATACAACTATCTTTCAATATATTAAAATGGAACTTACGCAGAATGTTCATCCCAGTTTTCTCTTTCAGCGACTATATTAAATAGCATTTGTCCCATTTTCCCACAACTTTCTATCAAAATAGAACTAAACATGTTTGAACAAAAAAATCCAATAAATTTTAAGTTTCAGTGTAATACTGACTCAATAGCACCTGTTTGACAAGAAATCTTGCCCCTGTAGCTATCTGTAGCCTACTATAGTAACTGTAGTACTTGCTTCTTGCAATCAATAATCAATACAATAATCATTCAGTCGGCTTTCCATAGGACACCATCTCTGAAAAAATGCCAACCCCCGATGATGCATCGTTTTATTAAGTCAGACGAGAAAGTTGGTCCAAACTTTAGTTCCTCATCTTGCGTCAATAGTTGTTGCAAAAAATCCATATTTTCGGATGCTCTCAACAGGTGGGAACTAACAGGCTTAACAAATACTGTCCTGCCCACCCATCACCTTTCAAGGTCCCTGGGCAACAATGAACATACAGTCTGCCATCAACAAAGAGGTGTTCACTCCTCGGGGCGAGCGGCTGCTGGTGGCGGTGGAGGTCTGGCGGAGGAAACGGAAGAGGATGTCCTTCCTGCCTGCTGGAGCTAAAGGGGACTATTCCACCTTCCTCTGTGTATCAGGTCTGAATTGTTCTGCAGGCACTCTGTCTGGAATATGCTTATTTCTTGGTTCAAAGAGAATATACTTTGAATTCTAATCTTCCTTTTTCTCATTAATACTGATTGTCTTATTCATCAAAGCCCAGTCTGAATTTCAGAAGACTAATTTCTGAATATTTATTTTATGGGATATTCTGAATGCTATCTGGAATCAGAATCACAGAAAATACTTTATTAATCCCAGAGGGAAATTTGTTAATCGATTAATTAATAATTAATTGATTTATTAAAAAATATATGAATCTAAACCAATCTTAAATCACAATAGGAATGCAGAGAGGTGACAGAGGAGAGCGGGTGCCCTCACTGTTGACACAAAGCATCAGATTGAATCCTGTCATTTTTCATGCTGTGCTCAAGAGGAGTCATATGATGCCACTTTCACCCCAACTTTTGGATTTTGCTCTGCAGCATCACTTGAACCAGCCAGACTTGTCTTTGTGGAGGTTAAACCTGGGCATTCTGTCTCAGACTCATTCATTGTTGAACTTTGCATCAGTGCAGTCATTGTTCAGCCGCATACGGGTGAGTGAGTGAGTGAGTGAGTGAGTGAGTGAGTGAGTGAGTGAGTGAGTGAGTGAGTGGATGGGTGGGGTGGGGGGGTCAGGCACCGAGCTGCCAGTGAGGACAAAAGATAAAGGGCCTCAGGAAGGGGTAAACATCAGAGTGACATTGGCTTTTGTGTCATTCATTAAACATACATAATCAAGTTTAGTCAACTCGCTTCATGGTATCATGATAAGTATGGAAATCACATGTCATGAGACTGTTGTTTGAAAAATAACATTTACTGGTACACATAAATCCAAGAAGACAAAGGAGCAGAGTGAAACGCTGAAAAGGCCCAGACTACAAGCAGGCCTGGTGATGAGATGGCTGTTCCTGAGACTGACACGAAGCAAATAAAAGGCTGATGCATCATCTCTCATCCTAAGGCAGGTAGTCAGAGGTCCAGACAGCTTTACAGAAGCAACAGACAACTGTGACAAGTGTGAGTCCATGGAGGGAGTGGACACTGGAGTTTCAGAACAAACACCATTCAGTGACAAGTCTTATTATTCCTACCAAGTCATTCCGTCCACTGGCCTCCCATCCCCCATGCTCCTCACTTGCTCCTGTAGTGCTCCATGCTCCGCAAGCCAGGATTACTGATTCTGCCAGCAGTGGAACGCTTCAAGTGACCATGTAAGTACACCACAATGACCAAAACAGATGAAGCCTCTGTCCAACGGCTCATCAGTTCCACACTTTCTTTTTCAAAGTGGTTATTAGAATGTTTCTCGCATTCCACCGCAACACTTCACCCCCGTTTTGTCAAATTAAGTTTTGTTGGTCGGTCTAACAACCTTTTTTAAGAGAGACGCTACAGAGAAAACCATTAACGCAAGCTTTGACGTTTATCAATCTGAATAGTTAGTTGTTAATTAGTATTTACTATTTGCCTGACATGAAAGGGAGCCCTTGACTACTTTTGCAGCAGCAGACGAGTTTAATGATAAGAGACCCAAAATATCTCAGACATAACAAATATGAGCTCGATTAGAAAATACTCACAGTTTACTGTCATATATCTACACATTTGTTATTGTTGTGCAATGCTATTCTCAGCTTGCAAGCTATGCAGTTAGCTGTGACATGAAGGAAGTGTTCTTGGTGGGATTGTTTTAATTGAATGCTGGAGAAACTGTGTGTGACGCTGATAGGAATCAGTTCTGACTACACATGTGCCTAAATTATTCAAGGCTTTGTGGTGAGAGAAATTGTTCCAGATCTTGTTCCGCTTCTAAAGTCCCACATTTTCAGTTTAAATAATTGTAACAGGTTTTACACTGGGTGAAAACATCACTGATTATTACAGTGCAATACTGAAGCTGCCTCAGAGGCTAATGACGTCCTGCCAGCCTCCACCTAAGCCGGAGCAAACAGGAGTCAGTGCCGCCTGATGTGGGAGGATCAGTTTGGACAAATAATTTAGACAACAATGCATTTTTGAAGTCACCACACGATGTGATGTGAGCTGTCACTAACCGGTACCTGCTCTGTTTGCTGGTGTTTCAGAGGCCACATCAAGACATGACTGTGGAATAGAGGAGGCCTCGACTGAATCCTGCTGCCCCGTTGATTCAACAGCACCAGCATTGTGTCACACGCACACACATACACCTTACACGTTGTGGAAATGCTCTGCAAATATTTATGTAAGACATATATACTCTGCATACAATATCATTTTCAACCATTATCTATATATCCATATCCATAGAAGCTCTGCATATACTTTACATTTACCCAATCAACAACAGCTATTGACCTGACTGTTGTTGACTGTTCTGCTGCTGGTAGTCATGACCTATCTTTGTGTTCCATCATAAATGTTTAAATTAATTGATTTGTGTTGATTTCTCTTGTCTCCCACAGTTGTTAAAGTGTTACGTGTAGCAGCTAATCGGTCCTTGGAAAATGACATTTATTTCCAAATGTGTTGCTGAAATGAGAATAAATCCTCTCGATTTGACATGACTTGAGGTGACAAAGTTGTGTTGAACATGTGCAAAGACTGGCTTTATCGAATCAGTGAGGGTCTAACTACCAAAAACCCCCTTGTTGTTTTGGTCACCCGCCTGAGAAGTGCTCCATCAGCAGCTGTCAGGTCTGAGACGGGGTGCTTCAAATCCTGCCTGATATCATCATACTTTGTACTCAAGCTCTGCTGAACTGTGCGCAGAAAAACATTCTCCAATCTGCCACCCACACCGGATACTTGCCTCTCTGGCTCTTTCAAGGCTTTGCCTCAACTGCTGTCCAGGGTCCTATGTCTTTTATAAAGTTTAATTGAATAAAATAAAAAATGATAGTTTCCAATTGGTCCTTCCCATCAGTCTATTAATAAAAGCTTACAATCGGTAAACATGCAATTGAATACTCTTTATTTGTGCCTAGTGACCAACACCAAACCCCATCAGCTCCTGATTACAAAAGTGAAGCAGTATGGTGACACGCCCTCCTTCATCAGGAGGTCCCAGTGGACAGTGGAGCAGCTTCGACAGGTCAATGGCATCAACCCCAACAAGGTTACCCATTTTTAGACATTGTTTTTGATTCTTTACTTGATTTTTACTATTCACCACAGTCATCATGTCACAGCCGGGCGGCTGTCTAGAAGTCTTTGTTCTCTTCTCTCTTCCCATCTCCAAACCTAAACCAATTGAGAAAGACATTATCCCTCTGAGTTTTGTTTCGTCTTTTGAGAGTATACTATTCTTTCTTGTGCTTGCTCACATATCATTGTTCTTTTGTGTTCATCAATATATCGATTTCTTGTTGTTTGCTGTGAGATGTTTTGAGACGTGAAAAGTAAATTCACTTAAACTTTCTATGGTGTAATGTGCTTTTTTTTTTTTTAGGACAGTCCAGAGTTTGACCTAGTGTTTGACAACACTACGGACCAGTGGATTGCCAGTTCATCAGCAGATAAGTGCATGTTTGTCCAAATCCTGTACAATGCCTGCCAGAAGTACTGGAATGGAAAAGCGAGCAGTTTGGTTAAATCTGGCAGGTTGAGTAAGGCAAGTCAACAGGGAAGAGAGAGCCAGCTTTCTCATAACCAAGTTGCAGCTGGCCTCAGTGGATCCTCGACATCCAGAACACTGAAGGCGCGACGGAAGAGCTACGTCCCCCCTAAACAGACTGAGTTCACCAACTGCCAGTCCAAACTCACCGCAGGTACCTTTTAGGTCAACGAAGTTAAATTTGGCATCTGATTCTCTCAATGTACAATTCACAAGTCTTTATTGTACCATCTCTCCCCTGTCAGATGCCCACACTATGAATTTGGTCGTCTATCGCTGCAAGGCTTTCTTGAATCGCCTGAGCAACCTGATAGTCACAAACCAAAGTCAACTGCCAAGTCGAGGTAAGGAAAATCACAGAGAATTAGTTCAGATGTCATCTTTGATGTATGCAGGTCAGGATGAGAGATGCACACGGACAGACACAGGGCAGTGGGAGACGGGACTTTATGAGCACACACCTTGGGGAGGGGAACAGTTAGACCACTCGCACAATCAGGACACAGGAATGGCAAGGTAACTGAAACACGAGGACAGTTACAAACACAATAAAACCGGAAGTCAAAGCAAACATGAAAAAAAGGCATAACAGACTCAAACATGAAAGTAGGATGATCTTGGAGATCAGAAGGAACCCATGCACAAAGGAAGGAGCTTCCAACAGGGAACATAAAGAGGTAAGTCTCAAGAGGACAGCCATAGCTTCTGCCCTGGACAATAGGTGGGTGTTGGTCAGTGCTTGCAGTCCATTACTTGCTTCATCCGTGCTGAGGATCTTTGAAGGATGCTGCCGACCAAATTCAGTGGCAGTGGCGGCGCATGGATAGAAGGTAAACTGCACACTAAGAGAGGGGATGTGCCGGCAGGTGCAGCAGGTAGAGAATTGTGGGCGTACTAAACCCAGACCAAGTAGTGACTCCAGGAGACCAGATTTTGTGGTACTCGGCATTACAGGGCCGTCTTCAGCTCCTGGGAGAGTTGCTCTGTCTGGCAGGTGGTCTCAGGGTGGCTGCCCAAACTGAAATTGAACTTGGTGCCAATGAGGGACCCAGTATTCCCTTTGGAACCATGAGATCAACAAGGGCCCCTGAACTGAAACAATGTCTGGTGGGACTCCATTCAGTCAGAAAACCTGGATCATTATGACATCTGCTGTCTGTTTGTCTGAAGGAAGCTTAGGTAGTGTGATGAAGTGAAACATCTTAGGCAAAAATTGTCTACTGCTGTGAGGATGGTTGTGTTATCTTCAGTGAATGGGAATGAGTTGGCCTGGTCTTTGTTAAAAAACCCTCCCCAGGTGGAGAGGTCGGGAGGCACCACTGTGGTGCCTTCAGACGGACAAGCCCAGTTTGAATAGGTGCTTAGGTTTATACTTTTCTTGCCTTGGTCATAGCTGGTCACACCTTTACTTGGATTCACAGCAATTCCCATGTTTTTGCTGTGTCAAAACATTATTCCAAAATCACTCACATGCATATTTTGACAATGATAATAATTGCACACCCTTAAGAATAACAAGTTTTCGGAGGAAATATTTATATCAGTGCTTTGAGGCATTATCTCACCATCAGCCTTTTTGTTTATTGTTTGGTTCTGGAAGGAACCTCTCTGTTGCAACAGAAAGACCTCTGTGATGGATCTGTCAGATGACAACAGCTGTTTCTTTCAGAAAGGTCCTTACAATAGCTGGTGTTTTTTGTAGGCCAGAGCTTAGGGACTGACAGGGGGTGTTTACACGACTGAACCGACTGACAAGGACAGAGTAATAGATGGGATATGTGCCAGGCTTACACAGAGCTGAGTAACACACACACACACACACACACACACACGCGCACACACACACACGCGCGCACACACACACACACACACACACACACACACACACACACACACACAAACACACACACTCCTGAACTTAGTTGACCCCTGAACATCTTAATGTCAGTCTTCAGTTCAAAGAAATTTTTTTTATGCAACTCCAATTTCAATTCTGCTCACTCATTAACTTTACATTCCAATAAAATATATGGGAGCAAATGTCAGATGTGAGCAGTGGTGCCACCAGCACTCCTATTTGATCCTTTGTTTTCAGTCATGAGTTATTCTAGCAACTACATTTTTCCAAAACAGCAATCAAATTAAGGTTACTTTATAAATCAAAATGCATTTCTTTCTCGTCTTTTTTGACGATTAGGATAGGCATATGTGTTGTCTTCTTTTGGCTATAGCGTGACACCATTCAGGGACCCAAACGTGAACAATAATTGAGGAAGGAAAGCAACATATATCTTTCAACTGGAACTGCAGAAACAATTTTGAATTTGTGGCAACTCACGATAAAGATCGAGATCAAGTTTCTTTCATGCGGATAACATGTGGCTTACTGAGTAAGTCATCCAAGTGATTATTCAACTGCTGTCTATTGGCTGAGCTGACCAATGTCTTGCATTTCATACAAACTCCTTAATACAGTTTTTGATGGGACCTGTGTTGTTGCAGTGACTACTCACTGCTTCTTCCCTTGGCTCCATCTCTCTGAGTCACTCTCCTCACAGCACACGGCTCCTTTTTCTTGGCTCCAGCCTGTTGTATTTACACTTGTCTGTTCATAATTTCACAGCCCCCACCATTCCCACTGTGCCTGCCACCACAGGTCCAACTCTTGGGTTGTTTATGTTAACACTTTTGATGTTCAGATCCTCTTCACTGTTTGCTTATTTTCCTTTGCCATCACACATTTCAGCTGTATGGCTGAACCCATGACAGTTATTACGTCTTATTGACTTTGAAACAAACTGTCTCAGACCAAAACTGAAGTAGGCCAGGTTACTTTCCTTGGGAGCGCTTCCTCCTCAAACTCAAGCACAGCATGCTCACTGTCCTTCCTCAGTCAAGTTTACCTGCAGCTGCTGGACCCCTTCCAGCCTCTCCCCTGGAAAGTTTGCCTTGATTTTTTTTTTTAGCACCTTGACCCCAACTGGTGATAGGGGAGATGCTGTCACTGGAGCAGGGAGACCCTATCAGGCTAGGGGAGGCGGGATGCTGCAGTGTTGACATCAGGCTGGGGAAGACGGGGAGTAGGTGGGCCAAATGTGACGACAGCAAGCAGCAACTAAAAACAAAAACAAGGTGTATTTAAAGGAGAGGGAGAGGACGATAGACAACTAGGTGATGACTTTGGTGAGGCTAGCTAAAGAAGGAGGGCTGAAAACCACTGATGAGCACTAACAGATTAGGAGTGACAGTGGATGTGGCATGTGGGGGAGGAGGAAAAAAACAGGTGCAGTGAGTGAGCTTGTCTTCCTTATGGAGCAACCCAATGTAAAAATCAATGCTGCAAATCTGTTTTCATCTCAAGAGGGTATTTTTAGTATTTGAATGGATTCTTTTTTTTCTTTATGTGTCAAACAGGCCAAAGTGGGCACCGTGCTCCAGGAATAACAATTTCCAAAGTGTTGCAGAGAATGAATGCGAGTGTGAGCAAGCGTGGACATCGTTTGACTCGTGCTGAGGACAAGACTGTCGAGCTGCTTCACAAGACCCAGCAGTTTGCTGACACTGCTCACACGGTAACATCATTACCTCCACCTTCTCTGCCAGATAGTACCGTATTTTCTGCACTATAAGGTGCACTGGATTATAAGGCAATGAATGGCCTATTTTTTTTAAAACGTTGCTCATATACAGTATAAGGCGCACTGCATTATAAGGCGCATACAATAGACGCTACAGTAGAGGCAGGGGTTACTTAATGCATCCATTAGAAGGAGCTGCGCTGAAGGGAATGTCAACAAAACAGTCAGATAGGTCAGTCAAACTTTATTTAGAGATTAGAAATCAGCGTTCTGACAACTCCGTTTACTCCCAAAATGACTAAACAGTCTTTTTTACCTGGCGCAGGTCATCTTGTTGCTTCCTCCACTTCCGCACCATTGATTTGTTAATGTTAAATTCTCTCGCTGCTGCTCTATTCCCGTGTTCTACTGCGTGAATGATCGCCTTGAATTTAAACTGCTCACCCCCCGGCTGGCCACGGGCGTCGGCGGATGTGGCTCCTCGCCGGCGGCCCCGCTGCAGAGGAGCTACCCGCTCTCCGTCGTTGCCGCCGCTGCACTCATGCTGGCGCTGCTCGGTCGCCACCGCCTCGCGCAGTCATATATCCCAGTGTGAACCGCGCGCTTGACGTCGGTGGCTGCTTACCGTAGTTGCGAGACCTGTTGTGGCTCAATATTGGTCCATATATAAGGCGCACTGGATTATAAGGCCCACTGTCAGCTTTTGAGAAAATTACAGGTTTTTAGGTGCGCCTTATCATGCGGAAAATACGGTACTCTCCCCAAAAAGAAAACTTAAACATCAATGTAAGTGTGCTGGTATCATCTCTGAGTGGAGACTTTTATGTTCAAGAATATAAACATTTGATATCAAGCCATTGTTGCACTTTGGTTTCCACCTCATTTTTCAAAATGTTTTTGTAAATCCAATTGATAAAACAGATAGGAAATGAATATCGTGTGAACCTGTGTTCATTCATCTCATGATTCATTGTGCTTTTGTTTCCCATCCAGCTGGCCCTGAAGTACTCAAAGTAGAAAGTGAAGAGAAGGAATTCCGTTGGCAACTAACACTTCCGATTCAAGTTTGTTTCTGAGAAGAGGAAGGGAGACAGTCAAGCTTCAACCTGTCACTTCATTTGTTTGTGCACCCAAGTGCAGCACCGTGGGTTGTTTCCCCGTTCTGTCATTGTGGTGTCACTGTTTCTGTTGGTAATACCTGTGTTTTATGAGAGACTGTAAAACAAACTTCAATGCTTATGTTTTTAACAGATAGCCCCCCCCCCATCACACACACTAACTCTGAAGCTCATGCAACCTCACTGTGACATCCTTGTTATTATTTGTCTATATCTGCTCATGGTTTGGACTTCGTTTATACTTTGTAAAAATGGTTCCACTCAAACAGCAGGTTGTTTGTCACTCCATGTTTCTAGCGTGTAGTTTGTGTGTGTATGTTTGTCCCTGTCAGTTCTTGTATTAGCCATATTTTGTTCCTGTGTTGCTGTGTGTTTATGTGGCTTGTCCATTGCTCCTTTTACTTGATCTGTGTACCACTACTTTGCCATTATAACACATTGTTGTCTAGTTCAGCTATGAGAAGGGGTGTTAAGAAATTCAGAATGGTCCTATGTAGTAGGATGACTTTAGCACAGAGAAAAGGCAATGGTAAATCTTGTCTGTATAGAAAAGACATAAAGTCTTTGAAAAGATCTGACGTTAATGCTTTTTGTCTCGCGACTGTGAGGTAACACTGATTTTCCTTAACACTGGGTCAAGTGAAATCAAGCAACTTTTTGTGCTTTCCCTGATAACTTTTCTTGCAGTTTGTGGGTTTGTTCATTTTGTTTATTCGTCAGCACCATAACTAGGTTCAACAGTTGTGGATTTTGGAGGAGCACATCCTTCAAACAGTGACCACAGGTCAAATTGAGGCCAAAAAAGTCAAGCTAAACCGGAAGTGAGATAGCTTATATTTGACCTGGACGCCGTCTCCTGGACCCAGGTGCCCGTCCCCCTGAACATCACCTCCCTCACCTCATTCCTTAATAATAAAGCTTCCCCTTTCTCCCTTCACAGTCTGGCTCCAGCTTTGTTTCTTCCCCCTCTGCACATCACAGGTGTGAGACTTTGGCAGCTTTTCAAACACCCCCTCCAAACACACGTTGGAGGGGGGGGGGTGGCTTGTCCTTATAAACACTGTATTAGGAGCCGCACAGTTTCATCAAAATTCACATCATACAAGAGTCACAAACATAAAAACGGTGTTGAGGCAATTTGTGTCCCTTGTGAATAGTGGTGGTTCTCGTGATCGGTTCCATATGCAGATTGATCGTTGCAGTGGCAGTGGTGCAGGTGAGCAACAAGAACTTTACACAAAAGCAAAGGCAGCTGTGAGGAGAACTGCAACAGGACTTCACACCTCTACCAATATTGTGATGTGGGAGTAGCCTTCCAGAGTTTTTATCCAGGGCACAACACGCACAGTGCAGTCAATCAGTGACCACAGTCATAACATTAAAAGACCATCTAGTAGAAGTGTTGAACTGTATTCTGGCTTTCATTGCTCATATACTTCCATGTAGGTCAGTGTAATGGCAAATTATGTTATCAATCCTTGAGTGCGACTGTGTGGACTGAGCCACAAAGATGTGCATGCAGAGTTCACGACAGCTGCAGCCACAAAACACTCACTCCTATTATTAACAAACTCACTCCTATTAATAACGGATAACGTGTTATTCATAACACGTTATCCATTTGTTTTGTTGTGCTCCTCCTGACCCTGACACATCTCTGACTTGTGTGCCCTTTTCCCATCTTTCCTCACTTCCACGTTCGAGTGAATACAGATGTGGGGATACCTGCAGGAATCGGCTGTTTATCATTGATCCCAGCAGAAATCGCTGTTTCTCCCTCTTTTTCATCCTGTTTTCCAGGCCAAGGAATGACTGGACTAGTCACTGTTCTCTCAACGATCATACTATTTCGATGACCTGCAACTCTGACGGCTTATTCTGCCTTTGAATAACAGATTAAAGATTAGTCTTCTCTTGCATTGATTCACAAAAAAATTCCAGTACAACTGCCAGGGTTGCCTCCATGTCTTGATGAAAAAAATCAGTTCAAGACCTGGGTAGGGATGCTAACAACAACCCTTTTCTATTTTGAATGTGAAATTTACAAATGTTGACTAAAGGCAAGATGTATTGTGTTTCCAGTCCTAAAGTTGAGGTGCAAATGGACAAGTCACAGATGGAGGCTGATCCCCTTTGAGGGTCATGTAATCTCTGAGGGCATCACTCTAACACTCGCAACAAGACTTGCTGCTGTGTTGGCAATCTACTACATATTCAATCCTTAGTATCAACATAAGGCGGCCTGTACTCTGGAATTTATTCAGAGGTAAAACATGTTCATTTGGTACATTTGAAGCCAAAACATACAGACAAGCATGCATGTACGCAACACGCACACAGAAAGGCAAAAAAACAAACTCTGATTTATTCCATTTAAATGGATGTAAACACAACAGTATGTCATAGCAACTGCAGTGTGATCTTAAAGGATCTTAGTTCCAGGGGCTTAACTGGTATGAATCCAAATTGAGGGACGAAGGCCGAAAGGGCAACAGATGTTGCCAAGAAGGAAGGCATGATTGTACAGAGGAAGTCTTCTGCAGCCATTGTTAAGTCAGCATGCTACTGAAGAAATTCCTTGACTTAATAGAACTTCATACAGATCAGGGAGTTCCTTTAAATTTCAAAATCATATTGTTGCTACAGTCAAAATTGTAAAGTTTTCTAAATACAGCTAATGATGCATTTGACATTCCCCTTTAAAAAATATTTTTGATTTTATCTCGTTTCGTTTTATTTCACATCTTATTTTGCAATTCTTCACCAAAAAATATATCTCTTTTAAGCTATTGTTTTTAGCTCTGAGACACTGATGAATTTTGAAGGCTGATATTTTAGGAAACTGTTAGATTGAGTAAATGCATTATCTGCTGTGCCTGTCTGCAGCAAACTGTGTAAACTTAAACTGAATATGTTCCAGATGGTTCTAAATGATATTGACGTTAAAAAAAGAAGCATGACTTCTTTCCAAATCATCAGAGCCGCTTGATTTCTTCCTGCTTGATGGTCCCGTTCAAAACTCCAATCCAGCAGGTGGCAGCAACGTGTAAATCCAGATGGCTTGCCAATCGCCATTCAATAGAGAGAAAAAGAAGAAGAAGAAAAGCAGAAGAGAGAGGAGAAGAAGAAGAAGAAGAGGGTTCACAGGTCACCGTTTCTCAAGAAGCGAGAAAGATGGCGATAATGAAAGTGAGCAGTTGGCGATGCTAATTCCGATTTCCAGACAATAGTCACGTCAGAGCCAGGACGTACAATACTGAACATTAGCAACCGCGCTGACAGGAGGAGCCGGAGCACTAATGGCGCTCCTCTATGTGTTGTTATGGCGAATCTTGCTTATTTTGGTCCACGTCAACAGAGCACTCGTGTCCTGGTTCTGTGTCCGCCTTCGGAGCTGGAGAAGCCGGCTGTGGGAGAAGGCTGCTTTGCTGGTGCCGGTGGCCTTGCTCGGATTCCCGGACCACCAGAAACAGTCAAACGCTAACCACGTCAAAGGGAGCCACTCTGACAGCCGCCGGTCACGGCTGCTCGCTGACGGCAAGTCCCTGGAGAAGCTGCCGGTTCACATCGGCTTTTTGGTGGCAGAAGAAGAGCCGAGTTACACGGACCTGGCCAACCTGGTCGTTTGGTGCGTGGCTGTTGGAGTATCGTATGTCAGCGTCTATGATAATCAAGGTAAAGGTCGGCTTCTTCTGATGATCGCTCCCCAAAGGGTGAACGTACACCTGTTGGTATTCGCGTCAAACCGTCGTTTGTCAAGTCTAACCACATTCACAGCAGACGTGAATGTCACGTTTGCTATAACCTGTTTTTCGACAAACTGTGAGATTTTATACCCAGGCTGTCTGTTTTGGCCGATATGTCAACAGGCAAACAGGTCACTTCCTGGCACCTTAAAGTGCCTGTCATGATATGAAGACATATTCAAATCATCCATCCATCCATCCATCCATTTTTTTTTGCTTATGGAGACCCCAGCCACGTTGGACGTAAAACAATAATGACACATTTGCATCAATAAACTGAAAGCCAAACATTATTGGTGTTTAATTTCTCTGTCTGGCCATGGTCTATGTGGTTGAATAATCACTTGGTACAATTTTATGTACACCCCCCCCCAACTCTGACTGACTGACCCACAGAGAGCCTGGCTGTAAAGGTGTAGCCTGTGGCAGCCAGCAGCTCTTCATCAAACAGGAGTGTTGGGACTAGGAAGAATGATTTAAACAAGTGTACAATCATCCCCATCAAGCTTCTATTTTCTTTTTTCAAATGACCAAAATACTTTGATATTGACTTTGTAAAGGTCAAGCCTCATCAGATGGTGTCAGGACACTATCCCAAAGGTTGTGCTGGCTGCAGGCTCAGGACCACCAGCAAGCCACGACACTCTTGGGTATACCCCTTTTATTTTATCCAAAAGAGAACACACACACACCAAATGAGGGCAACACGCTGAGCCCGTTGGCCCCAGAGGTGGGAGGTGGGGATCTGTTTTCTCCAGCTGATCCAGTACGTGTGTGTTTTTGTGTTATGTTGGTAAGCTGTTAGAAATTAAACAATTGACACCAATGCTACTGTGGTTCACTCGTGGTCCTGAGCCTGCAGCCAGCACAAACTTCTGAGCAGTTTCCTGAGGCCCTCTAATAAGCCTGAAAGGAGACAGTGATGGTTTTCCACAGGTGTGTTTTCATTTCTAATTTCAGGCGTTTACAGACTCATCAAATTATTTGGAAGACAGTGGCTGAGGGATTCATTTTCCATGTTGTGATAACAGAAAAGGATGGCTGCGATGTAAACGACCTAAAAACCACAGTGTTGTCTACGTCCGAAAGAGCGCAGTGTGTTTCTAAATAGGACCCCGGTCACTAATCTGCTTGGAATATAGACAGAGAAGAAGAGAAATAGGGAGATGTTGTTGAGAGAGAAGATGACAAATGGTGGTTAATGGAAAAACAGAAATGTGTGTTGTTCTACACACACTATGGTTTGTCTTCCTGCTATCTGTTGCTTTGTGATTTGATGTTTTAACAGCAGCACCAATTCAGTAATAGTTAGATGGCACAAAATTGCTCCAACAAGGTGCAACATATCCCAACTGCAGGGGACTTTGTGTTTCGTCATTTCAATGTCGCAACCATTCGTTGTTTCTGCCAGTAGGTCAGAGTTTGTCAACCGTTCTATGATACTCGTGCTTAATTTGAACCCACATTATGTTGCCCTGAAATGCAGGAACATCGACTTCATAATAAACACTGCTGAATGGGGTGAAATTATCCAGTTTGGTTTGCACATTAATCAGAGGAAAGTGTGTGTGACACAAGCCACCTCCACAGCTGTGAAATGAAATAGAAAGCTGAATGTGGAGCATTTTGGGAGGTAATGTTCGTTCAAGCCTTCATCTGTTGTGCTCAGTCTTTGCTACTGTTTCCTTTTTTAGGGATTTTTCAGAAGAACAACTCTCGCCTGTTTAAGGAGATTGTAAGGCAGCAGCTGGAGCTGCTGGGTGGAGATGGATCAAGCTACAGTATGGAATTCCTGAGTAGCAGCACCAACAGCCACCAGCACAATGGTGACAAGCTCGACTGTGCCTTCACATCCTCCTTTTTTTTTTACCTTTTCCAGTACAAAGTGGTCCAGGGCCCATTCAGAACCGTTCAATAGCATTATTCCACATTTCACACATTGGGACCCGGCTCTGCCGCACTTCCCCCACTCGCCAACCCATACTTAAGGAAGTCAGAGTTGTACTTGCACAAAAATGTTGCCTTTTGGGAGGAGGGGTTTGTCACTTTCATTTTTGTTTTTGCATTTTAAGATCTTCTTACTTTCTGCTCACTACTAAATATTGGCGAACGGTGGACACGATGTTCTTTTGCTTCCTTATTCAGGCTGGTTATACAAGTGTCTGACAAAACCCCGTCACCAAGTGGTGGGAAGCTTTATTGTACCTTAAGAATCACTGCTCCAGTTTATGCCTCAGTTGTCTGCTTGTGGAGTAGAAGATATACAACTGTTTTCTCTTCAAAGAAGCAACTTTTGAAGCCCAGAGCGGCCATCCAAGATGGATTTTTACAGACAAGAACAAAACATTACAACCACCAGTATTTCATCTTTGGCGTGCTGAGTTTTAAATTTTTGGGAGGAGAGATTGGCTGATGTGTACAAAGAATAGCTACAATTTCTAGTTTTTGTCAGCACGTGCCAGCATGTTGAAACCAAGAACTATGAGTGTTTCAGATCACAACATTCCGAGCAAATATAAATCTTGACCATCGGAACTGAAGCCTGTGTGGGTGGGTGGGTGGGTGGGTGTGTGTGTGTCAGTGATGTCATGCAGGCCCACAGTGAAGGTTCTCTCTCCGGAGGATGGAAAGAAGAGTATCGTACAGGCGGCTCAGCAGCTCTGCCACTCTGTGGAGAACAAGGAGAGGACGTCCAAAGACATCAGCGTATCCACACTCGACACTCTTCTCAGAGGTACCACTGCACTACCTTTCATTCTAGACTAGGAAGCTTCCCATCTGAGGGCCTTTGAGGCTGAGTGATTTTAGCGGCTGCTAAGACAGTTGACAAATACAGAAAGGCTGGTTGACATGTGAGGCATTAGGATGCCTCAAAGGAACAGGGTGGTCAAAGGGATCCAAGCTGTCGGATCCAAGCTTGACTCTGCACGGTTGGATTTTTTGACCGATTTTAAGACCTCTGATGCTAGTTAGGGTTAGCTTAACTTTTGCTAACCTCTGATCAGACCGAGAAATAAAGTCCTCGTTCACACATCAGCCTCAAATTCTTTTTGTCCCAAGCTCATTGTATCTGGATCAGTAAGAATCAGATTTCAGATACTGAGGACACCAGAACTCACCAATTCCTCTGAGATGGATCCAAGCTGTGTGCCAAGGTGGTTTCAAACACATTTGAAAATCAGATTTTTTCACTGATATACTGAATGCCGACTTATCTCTCCATGGACTCAGAACTCAGCTTTGATGGTGCTGCAGCGACAGGCCTCAACGTGGCTGCAGCTCTACAGAGGCAGCAGCATTGCTCCTTGTGACAGGGAAGACTGACTTCTATTCCAACGGCAGTCATTATGCAGGTTACATTCTGACATATAAACAATTATGTTGTTCAGGAGTTCACGGATGGAACAAAGGGCCCCAGTGTGAGTGTACCCTGAAAGTCATTTATACATTTATCAGTACTCGCCAACCATGAGCAGCAACTTGGACTCCTATGGAATTTTCAAACATATTGCTTTGTGCATTCCTGTCAGGAGGCTGGGACTCAGTGACGCTGTTCTCTTGTTCACCAATGATGGATGCAATAAGCCTACGAAAGATACACCACACAAAACACAAGTCATTGTTTGCAATGTTGGATTGTTCCAGCCTTCTGTGTTGCCGTTTGTACTCACACCACTTGTTTTTTTCACTGTTTACTTTGTTCCTCGAACAAGAAGGGAGACATTCTAGTCATGATGATGCACATATCCAAGCAAGCAAGCAAGCTCTTATTTTGAAATAATTGCCACTGACCTGCCTTCTTTCTTTGCCTGTTCCAGAATCAAAGAATATCCCCGACCCTGAGCTGGTGCTGAAGTTTGGTCCTGTCAACAGCACGCTGGGCTTCCTCCCCTGGCACATCAGGCTCACCGAGTTCATGTAAGCTGGAGTATCTGTCCCATTTGGAGAGCGTGCGTGTGTGTGTATACAGTGTAAATTTCTTTGACTGTCACTTCGGTTTCCACTACAGCTGCTCCATGTTCGCAGCAGGGGTAATGACCATAATTTACTTTGAACTATTTAATCATTGTTATTCATGAATTTTCAAGATTTCCTGTTTTTACCAAAAAAAACCCTGCAAAAATAGTGCAGCACTCTGGTTTCCAAGATGGGAAATTCTAGTTATTGCATTATATTCCTGTATTATATTCCTGAATTGTACAAATCGAACAATGGAGTTGAGTTTGGTGAAACAACATGGAGCTGTTTCACCGACCTCGACATGCAGGTTGACTCTGCAGAAAGTGAACAGCGATCATGATGTTTCAAGCAGTCACACAACAGATTTGAAGTTATGGGTTCACGCTCGTATCGCTGACAAGCCTGTGCATAGGCAGCGTTGACTCTCCTCTGAGAAGCCTGCTCTTCTGCTTGCTGC
The DNA here is from genome assembly GCA_032164315.1 of Malacoctenus gilli. NCBI lineage: Eukaryota > Metazoa > Chordata > Actinopteri > Blenniiformes > Labrisomidae > Malacoctenus > Malacoctenus gilli. Next base: position 5,667 of record JASSRZ010034693.1, on the reverse strand, counting down.
TTCTGCTGCCACTGAGTCCAGTGCTCTGTCCACTGCTGGTTGAGCTCAGCCAGCTTCTGACCTCAAACTAGGTAATTGAGCACAACAATGCAGCAAGTTCATTTGACCTCGAAATGAAAACATTTTGTTCAGTGTTTTGGTGAACAAGATTTGGAGGCAGACCGTCCCAAAAGAAGCGATTGTATCTGGCTCAGATGTAACTTTTTGCCGTGATGTCTGATGTGAGGTGTCAAAGATGCTATGCTCAGTTCTTTTCTGACTGAACAGAGATGCTCAGTGAGCTGGCACAAAAAGGTGAATTCATTTTTGAATGCCTCATATATGTTCAAAGTTGTGACACAGCAAGAACTTACCAATAATGAGTGAGCCTGTATTACAGCACTTCATGATGCTGGATGGTCTTTGAGACAAATGGGTTAAGTGTGGTCAGTTATGCTCAATGACAGACAAAAACATTACGGGTGTCCGAGTCTCTGTTTTGTTCGTGTGCTAATGAGTGAAGGGGTTCTGACTGTTCTGCTTGTGTGTGCCCTCAGCTCCCTGCCATCCCACAGACACATCGAGTACGAGGACTTCTATGTGGCGCTGCAGCGATACAGCGCATGTCAGCAGCGACTGGGACAGTAAAGATGGACACAGCAGTTCTCTACGTGATCGTTTGTCTTTGCAGCTGTGGTTTGAGATACAGAGTGCTCTTGCACTGTAATAAACAATTCTATTTAGATAATTTACCATCACAAGTCTGTTTTTCTGATTTCGGAGCCTGTGACTGATGATGGCCCCCTGCATGGCTCTCTGTTCCCCTGCACCCATCTTCCCTGTTTCATCAATGCACCACATGCCCTCCACGGAACGACTGCTCGAGCATTTGAGATCCAGGAGAGACAACCACCACTCATCAGTTGTTTCTGTTTGCAAACCTTCAGCTGATAGATAGCTCAATGCTGGTTTTCACTCTTCACCTGGAGCAATAGACTTGCTTACATTGAGTGGCCCAACAAGTCAGTAATAACACAATGTGCTTTATTGTTGTAATGGTTTGATTTTCAGTGTGTCTCAGTTTGCTGCTCTGAACACAAGTAAACATCCTATTTTTAAAGCTTGTCTTGTTTTCGCAGGATGGCTTTGCAGCCGACAGGTGGAAACCTTAATACAGGGCTTTGACGAACTCAAACCACTTGGGGGCGCTTGTGAGACACAGGGTTTCCACTTAAAATGAAAGGGGAAGGAAGTGCTTTTGCTTTGGCCACACCTCCTCACTTACTACTGCTACTACTACTTTTCCCTGTCTCTGCCTTCTTGCAGTCACTCTCCACAGAGCAGCCAGTGGCTAAACTGACATGGACACTGCGCCTAATAACTGTCTTTGGAGGGACACAGCATTGTCTCGCGTCCCAGCAGCAGCTTCATAGAAAGACAAAATTTTGACCATCTGCTGTCCCTCTTTGGCAAGTCACCCATCTCTCTATGGAAGAAAGGCCACACTGTCCTTAGTTCATGTTTTGATTGTTTTGGCAGCATCAGAAGTTTTCTTAGTTACTTAGGGGACGTGAGCATCTGTTTGCAGGGAGGTACAGGAGGAGGAGGGAAAAAAATGAACACACACCCGTTACAACAACAAAGAAAACGTGAGAATTGACCTCCAACTGAACATTGTCTGACCACGGTCAATGCTCACAGCCTCAGGACTGCTGCGCCTCTGTGTTGCAAGAACTACTTACAGTAGTTTGACATGAAAGTGTGAAATATTGCCTACACACTGTTGTACTTTGTGCCAAACGCTGTGTTTAGATTTGAAGCCTTGACACCAGCCTCTGATTGGTGACTTAACTGGGAAGATCACCTCACTGCCAGAGGCGTAATGTAGGATGTGTACAGTTGATGAAAGTGGTGCATAACTTTGCCGTTACTCAACAACTGATTTGATGGAAAACCAACATCCCTGCATATTTTGAGGAGGGATGGGGCCAAAAGTACACACACACACACACACACACACACACACACACACACACACACACACACACACACACACACACACACACACACGTGTGGGAGCTGAAACTGTAGAGAGAGAGGATGTCATGTTGTTGAATCAGCCACTGCTTCATACTAAGTGTAAGTATGGGTTGTAAAGGATTCCAATCAACTCATGCATGGCGCTGCCAATCACAGGGTGCAGCAATGGGGAATCTTTAAAATTAAAGCTTTAAAACAAGAACACTTGTATCTTAAAAAAACTGCTGCTGCTGCTGCTAACTAACACTCACAGCAAAGACTGTGCCAAGAGAATACTGCAAAAGCAGCACTGAATCACTATTATGTGAGTTGTGTGTCGTACAGGTAGAGAAGACATTGCCTTTGTCAACATTTTTGAAAAAAAAAATCCCACAATGAAGGGCATCAGAATCATCTTCACCAATCACAGTGGCCCCCCTGCCATGAATGCTGCCAAGATTCAAGGTGAGCTGGGACAAGAAGTGGAAGCACTGCCACCCTAAAAAGGTTGTGGCCTTTTCACGCACCTTTTTTGAACACTTTCTACCCTCTTGAAGCAACACATTCCTGATCAGCTCTGCACAACAGTTTTGGCATTTCTCAAAACTGCTGCAAAACCCTACTGTAAGCCTGCAGGATTGGGGCACTTTATTCGAATTCACACACCCCCCCAAGCAAGTTTACCAGTGTGATAGCCCAACTCAACCCACTGTCATTCTTACTTACAACTTGGTTTCCAAACGCATTGGTTGTCAACAGAAAAACAGTGGTTTGGTTCCTCTTTAACAAAAGTAAGTTTGCTAAAGTCCAGCATCTTCTGATGAACACTGAGCAGAAAGTTGGTATTTCTACCAACCCAGAAAAGTTCTCTGGTGACAAAGAAATGTTTTGGTTTGTTGAGCTGACTTAAACCTGACATTCGATGTGGATCATTGCCCTAATTGCTCCCCTGCTAATGAGGGTTCAGGGTGTCCTCCTCTCCTTGGGGGCTCCCTCACCACAGTGGGACCAGTGGAGGGACGAGCAAGGTCTGTAGGTGGCCTGGGCTCCCCATTGTCAGGGGAAAGGGGATGGGGTGGGGGGTGGGGGGTGGGGGGCACTCCACACAACGACTGGACAAACAGCACAAACTATGCTGTGGCTTAAATGTACCCATTTTTCTGAATTGACCGGGTTATCCAGGTGAATTTGATTGATTGGAATGATCGTTTTACATGAGAATATAGATATGGATCATTTTGCACTGAAGCAGCATGCAGTGCAATACAGGCAGACATGGCAGGCTTGACATTTTCTGAACATGTTAAAAAAATGAATTTAATCACTGAGTCAATCAATCATTTTGTAGTTTCAGTAAACAAAATGACATCATGTTGTGAGGTGACTTTTTTTTCCAAACAAAAACTATGGGAATAAAGTGTCGTTATATGGACAGATCAAAGTTGTCCATGTTCTATCCACTGCTTCAACCGATCAATGATCCAAAGGATTAAAAAAAGACAACAGAACCGTTCGAGGACATGAAAACTTTGTTTGGATCTAGAAACTTAATGCTGCGTTCAACCTAATCCTGAAACTCTCTGTATCAGTAGGACTCGTGGTTGCCCTCAGCTCATGGCGCGCACGTTCCTAAGACAGAGGATGGCTCGGGGGAACAGCGCCACCTTGCGGCATATGCGATAACAGACATCCGAAGATGAAGCTGTGTAATACTCGTGCTCATAAAAACCGGGGAGGGCACTGCCAGCGTCGGGTTACATGAACAATCACGGCGTGTCTCCATTGAGCTGCTGTATTGGCCGCACGTTGCTGCATGGCCACGAAAAGCAAGAGGCTGTGCAGCATTACTGCTGAGAAGAGCCTCTCCTCCACCTCCTCCGCCACCTCCCCAGCACCGCTCGGAGCGAAATGCGCTGACCAGCCTCCTATGTGCAGCAGGATGCTTCCTGTCGTCTCTACTGTGGAGAGCGCTCCTGGAGAAGCGGCCACTCCGACTCCGAGGCTTCGCCAGCGGATGAAGAGCGTCTTAACGAGGTGAGACGATGATTGGAGGCAAGCATTCCTCCCTCACGGGGCCTCCACGCGCCTGTGGCCGAACCACGTTTTCATTCACATCACCTGACACATCAAACTATCACGTCAGCTTCGCTGCAGGAGATCAAACGTGCAACAGATGCAGAGTTACATTCATCCAGCAGTTTAGGTCTGAGCAGACGTCACCGGGTGGTGTGTGTACGGAGAGCCCGACCACAGGTGCACCCTGAGCCGCCACAGCAGGTCCCTCACTGGCTGCACCTTCGCATTATAACTGTATTCTGGGTTTATGCAGGTGGGTTTTTATAGGGCACCTCGGCAGCAGCCAACAGGGACAATACTAGAGCACAGTGAGACACTGAAGGGTTTATTCCCCGGATTTATTCCATTACCTTTTGGGAATCAACGCACTATTCATTCGTTCGATCGATCGTTCGTTCGTTCGTTCGTTCAAACGATGAAATGGTCCCATGGCACACCACCCAAAACGGTCACAAAATGAGGCTTTTGAGCCCCTATGCAACCTGTCATGACTTTATCTCCTCATTTATTTAGACTTACTGCATTTATCTTTACTTTTTAAACATTGGCACTTTGTTGGAACACTCCCCTCCTTCACATCCATGTCACTGGTAAAGACACTGGGGTGAAGAGCAGTGGCAGAGCCACACACTTTTCTTTGGGGTGGCCATGGCCATTAGTCCCTTGGGGGTGACACTAGCTCACAGAAACGTCTCACCTGAATGTCTTATTATTAGAACTGTTTCTGTATTTGTTTTCATTTATTAATTTTCTCACCTTACAACCATAGACCTGTCACCTTTTCCATGAATTAGACTGTTACCCAGTAATCTTCCCAAAGGCAAATACTTAACCAACTTGAATTACTTTGGTCTGACTCCCTTAGACTGATACATTAATAATAACATTACCCCAATTCATTTGTGGTACTTTTACTGGAGACGCTCTGAGACACTGTAGACAGCATAAATACTCCCCACAGAAAAATGTACATCAGATAAGAGGAATGAAAGAAACATAAAATAAAAGTACAAAAACAAGTGCAATGGGGAAACAAAAGAAATGTATTGAGTTAGGAATACAGAAAGTTTGTTTAAAAAAAAGCCATGAACGTGCAAGTACAGCAATAAAATCACACAATAAAAGCAGATTTAGAAAGATGGGTTTTAAAGTTCGTTTGTTGGGACGGTCTTGGGTGGATTTGGAAAGTGAGTTCCTGAGAGTGATAAAGGAAATGACGGAGCTCTGGGCCTCCAGGTCGGTGATGGATTTGCGTGGGTGGTGAGAGGAGGTTGTCTTCAGGTGAGCAAAGGTTGTGGCGGAGGACGTGGTGCTGGAGCAGGTCTTTAAGGTCAGTGGGAGTCTGGCTATGCACTGATTTGTAAGCTAGGAGGATAATTTCAACTGTATGTAGTGTGTGATGGGCAGCCAGGGCCGTTTCAAGAAATTTGGGGGCCCTTGGCAAAATGGACATGGAGCCCCCCCCCCCCCCCACACACACACACAAATTTTTCAAGTTCACACAAACTTTATTAAATGTCTTGCTTTTTCTTTGCCTCCTCTTCCTTTTTCTTCTTCCGTTTTTCATAACCGGATAGATAACTTCGTTTAATT
>JASSRZ010034692.1:0-14755 GCA_032164315.1 Malacoctenus gilli | reverse complement strand
TTTCTTTCTTTCTTTCTTTCTTTCTTTCTTTCTTTCTTTCTTTCTTTCTTTCTTTCTTTCTTTCTTTCTTTTCTTTCTTCCTTCTTTGTATTGACTGAATTTTTTTGGGGTTTCTCCAGACGAGCTAAAGATCCTGCAGTCCCTCAACGCTCAGCAGAAAGCGATGATCACCCTGATCAACTCGAACTTCTCTCAGATGGTTCAGTTGCTGACCCACGAGCGGGACAACGCCCTGCGGGACCGAGACAGAAACGCAGCCGATGTCACCAGCCTGCGCAGCGAGAACAACATCGTCCAGGAGCAGCTGAGCACCTACACCAGGTGCGGCCTCCTTTTCGTCCCCCTTTTTGTCCCCTTCAATCTCTTTGAGTTTTGAGCTAAAGTCGAGGTTGGCGCTGGGTTGTTTTCGCGCAGGAAGTGCAAGGAAGACTTCGCTCACTCGTTGGACGGGATCCAAACGGTGACCCGGGACTTCCTGTACCGGATCAACACCCTGTTCCCTCACCAGCTGACCTTTCACCTGACCTGTGACCGCCAGCAGGAGGAAATGGAAAAGATCAAGAACAGCTGCACCAACCTGTCCAGAGACGTGGAGAACAAGTTCCAGCGGTACCTGGACAGTGTGGGCCACAAGGTGAGAGGGGACGTCTCGATCGACAAAAGAGCCACGAGGTCGAGCGTTCAGATATCTTCGGATATCAGAAAACTGCTTTGCTGAAACTAAGACGACTGATATCTCAATGAGCATGAGGGGGTTCGCAGCCTGTGATGCAGGTTTCTCTTTGTGGGTTCTCGATTCTGTGTTTTTGTGTGAGCGTCGGGACAGCGACGGGCTTCACGGTGTAGTTCGGAAATACTGTCAGAAAGCAGCTGATTGGAGCTGATTTAAGTGAAAAGAAATAACACGAAAATAAACAAATTCCTAAAGTTAGTGGTCAGAACCTTCTAAATTCACTTTTGGGATAACCGTTTCAAATAATTAATTCAAAGAACACACCAAAAACAGACACAATCTGTTGTTTTTGGAAGAAACGGATTCATTTTACAATTTCTTTCTTTTTTTAATGTAAAGGTTTGTGAAAACTATTTGCTTTGTTGGAGAAAATGTCGTATTATGCAACAATATTTGGGGGTTACCTCAAACAAGTACGAGGTAAATAGAAGAACAGGGTTAAAATCCAGCCATTTGAGTTCCCAGTGTTTCGGTACTTTCGTACAAGTAGACGTTTTTTTCATCTGGCTCTTGGAAAGAGATGCTGGAATATTCCCAACACAGAGTTCAATGGGAAACGGTTTCCTCCAGGGAGGAAGTCTCTTCCCTGCATCATTCCTGATAATACTGGTTAAGGAGACAGATGTCCTGTGGCGCGAACCCCGGGCCGGAGCAGAGGTGAAGCGTGCGTCTCTGCTGATACAGCAGCTCTGCGCAGGAGAACAAAACACCGAGTGCCTCCCTCCTAAAGCAATATTTAGTTAGACTGCAACCGGCGCCCGCGGGTCAGGAATCATTTGTTTTGCTTTGCGGCTGAAACGTTTTCTTCACTCACAAGGTTCAAGAGTTTTTCTCTTCTAAAACAAACTCATGTCTGTCACGTTTTTCTCTGTCGACTCAGACATCATTTATCATGTTCTAGGGATAATTTTACACACATATACACACACACACACACACACACACACACACACACACACACACACACACACACACACACACAAACAAACTCGTGTGTTCGTGGCACTCAGGTTTTCGTCTTCTTCACTGTCTGGCAGGATGTGACAGTCGCCACTTTTCTTCCTGATGGAAAAATTTCGAGATCGTTTGGATTCTTTTAGGAAATTTTTCTACTGGGTTTTAAGCTCCTCTGAAAGCATCGTGAGAATGTCGATGTCGAATGTGATGTCGAGTAGTGCGCCGAGATTACACGAGTTAAGACAGAAGAGAGACTATAAAGGGAGGAAAACAGGACGAAATCACAGATAAAATGAAGTTTCGTGAGCCTACCTGGTGGTCAGAACTAAAGGAGCAAAATGAGAACAGGAATGGCATCACATTGCTGGCTTAGAAAATGAAACTTTCCATTGAAATGCCCTGTCGATTCACAAGTGCATTGTACATTTCCTAAGTGGCACTTGATGAACTCAGGGTTGACGCTACACTGTCCAGTCTGTAAGCTTACCAACCAAAGAGGGTGGACTAGTGATCGTGAGAATGATGCTTTTGTTCAGGAGCCGCAACACACAAAGTCTGTCAGAATCGGAACTTTTGCATCAGAATTGAGCTCATTTGCGCAAGTCAAAATTCAAAACACGACTCTTTTTGAACACACCCATAGCTCATGTAGGCAAAGGTCGAACACGCTGACCACTATCTCACCGTGTCATACTAAAAAAACCAAATTGGTAGCTAATCATCCTTTTTTTTAATCTTAAATTAAAAATAGTGCCAATTTAAATCTACAGTTATACAAGCTTTGAACATGAGGGACCCGTTTGTAGCCGAGCTGAGTTTTAAAGGCATTTTAATTAGCCCCGTTGTTCTGTGGGAACATGTTTGAAATATGTGATGTGTGAAGACATCCTCCAGAAACACGCTGGGCCCGGTATCCGGTGGACCATGATTCACTTGAACTCTGGCCCCCCCCTGCGAAGGCGATCTGATGTAAGCTGAAACTCAGAGCCAGGTCCCGGTGGGAGACGGCTGTTTTGGATTTAATTATTCGCTCAGCTCTGCTGCAAACTCTCCAGGGTGACATTGAGGAAAATGACCATCAATTAACAATCACAAAACAAAAACAGGTACTATTATGTAAGGTCGGCATCAGGAAACACATTTGATCCAGTTGATTGTGACACATTCTTCGACCCGTGACTCACTCCGCTGCTTTCAGCCCGAGCAGGTAACCGACAGGAACCTGGCCGAGCATTCAGGAAGATTATTATCGCTCTTCCAGGTGTCTCAGATCCAGCTGATGTCGAGTCGCCTGGAGGTGCTGAACGCTCATCTGACCTCGGAGGCGCAGATATGTGAGCGCAGCCGCAAGGAGGCGGCCGCCCAGGCCGCCAGAGAGCTGGAGGACAAACAGAAGAAGCACGACGACCAGGTAGGCCGCGTTTGGGCTTCTGTGGGGCTGGAAGCGTGAGAAGCAAGGAGGAGGAAGTGTGGAAGGAAGCGGCTTCCTGCTTTTTGTGCTTTTATAAAACCTGAAAGTTCACCTGCCTCTTCCTCATATGTTGCACAGGCACGAGAAAGAAAACTGTAATGAAGAAGAAAGTTGAGATCCGCGTTTTGTTTTGTTCTTTTTCCAGGTGGAGAAGTTACTGATTGAGCAGAATCGACTGAGAGCGGAGAAGAAGGTGCAGGAGGAGAGCCTGGCCCTGAGAGAGAGGGAGGTTCAGACGCTGCAGTCCATGCTGTCCAACTCCAAGGTGCAACATCTACCAGCAGATGCACAGCCGAGCCCTCATTCTGCCTCCTGTCAGATATTCATCCGCCTCATTGTCCTGTTCTATTCACTCAACATCCATTGCAAAAATCACCATTCAAAAGTGCTCATGTAGAGTCTGTTCCTGGAGGTTCACGTTCTTGTTCAAACACATGAGCACCCACCGTTAAACACATTTGATTTACTGTCTGCGTCGTATGATCCGGTGATTTTCCGTCCACCGTGAGGTCATCCGGCGTGCTGCACACAATATACCAGTTCTGTTGACTTTGTGTAACATCAAGCAGTAAATTCTTGGTGTATCCTGGATGCTGTACTTTCAAAATAAATGTCAGTCTACCACTGATGCTCACACGCCAATCGACATTTGCTGATAAAGTGATGAAGCTTCTTACTTCAAAAGTTAAAGCTGTGAAGTGCTAAAACTGTTGTAACGGTGTCTAATTTTCGAGAAACTCTGCCTCTCCTGCAGCCCGTCCCTCCTAAAGCTGTAGGCATTCCGGGACCGCCACAACAGCCCCGACAGACGCCGGCGAACGTGCCCTCGGTCGGAGCCGTCATCAGCAAAACTCCAACGGTAAAAAAAAATGGAACGACAGTTTGACCTGTGACTTAACTCAAGAAACAGATAAGAACGGCAGCTTTTTTTTTTAGGCTTCATTTTGTCCAATCTGTTGAATTCGCCAATAAAAACAGTACATTTGATTATCTCTGACTCAGAATAAGTAAAATAGGCCTGATTTGAACTTTGGTTTGCGCAAATGATCTAAATTCTGACTCAAAAGTTCAAATCTGTTTCTGTTTTCATGATGCTTTTTGAGGAGCTTAAAAACCTGCCTAAAAATTCCCAAAAGAACGCAACAGATATAGAAATTTTTCCATCAAGAAGAAGTGGCGACTGTCACATCCTGCCGGATACGAAAGAACACTAAAAACTGAGGGCTGCGAACACACACCACTGTGTGTGTGTGTGCATGCGTGCCTGCGGGCGTGCCTGCGTGTGTGCATGCGTGTATGTGTGTGTAGAATTGTACACGCAAACCTCTCCGATGACATTTTTTGGGGCTTCTGCAGCCAGATTATGTAACAGTAATTGTTCATGTTTTGTCTGCAGGTGAGATGAAATGATCCGTCCGTCCTGTGGCTGCAGCTGCTGTTTCTCTTGAGGGATCGCAGCCAATTGGAACAAAAACTGTGATCAGCGATTAGACCAAGACGTGTACATAAACCCCCACTACTGCACAATTCAATACAAGACATCCTGTGTATAATTTATCTTGTCGAAAATGTATATTTACAGTTTCTGTTGGTGATTCCACCTTTAACTGAAGGGCTTAACTTTTCTTGTGTTATGCGAAAAATGCCACTACCTTTATTTTCCAACAACACTGGTGTAAATATTTGGTCTTTTGTGTTTGTTATTGTGGTTTGTGTTTGCATGAAAGCGTGTTCTTTGCCATGAAATAAAAGTAAAACCAACTTAAACAGAATCTGGAGAAATCGCCGTCTCAAAAACTTTCTGCCGTCACACTTTCACAATGACTGAGTGGGACTTGAGCCAGACGCAGATGCTTCCTCTGGGTGGGGGGGGGGGGGGGGGCGTTTCTTGGGTTTCCGCACATAATATCAACTTGAAGCGCGAACCAATTATTGACGAAGACACGATTCAACACCAATGAACACGACAGTCGTTTGCGAGCCTGAAATCTATCCATCCAAAAGAAGAAGGGACAAATCCTCCAGCTGGAACCAAAAGAGAACGAGGGGACTCCACTAATTGCCAGTTTTTATGGTGCATTTTTAAAGCACAGTAGCTATTATAGGAACTGTTCTCAGGCTTTACTACTTCCTTTTACTCCCATGAGCATAAAGGCAAAGTGCACATACAATCCAGCGGGTGGAAACAGCTGCTGTGTATTTTTACGATTATTGTGGACGGCTGGAGCGCAACAGGCTGGGACCAAAGAAAAGCTACAACGCCAACAGTTTTACATGTGTGAGCACGTCTACGTGATCATGCCTCCGTCGTTAGGTCTTCGCGTACTCAGAACTGCTAAAAGGCTACGACACTGGGTACTCACGTTAGAGCTCTCAAAAAATCCAATATGTCAGATCAGAAATCTTCAAATACTATCAATTTATAATCTTCATACACAGCCACGGGGAATCCTGCAACAAAATGCAGGATTTTTGAGGATATTTGTAATTTCAACATGAAAAATTTCTTTAAAACTTGGAAAAAAGGTGACGCTTGAGATAAATCTTTGAGAATCCTTTCCATGTTGCAAGAAAAAAAAAAAACACAGAGGGGGAGCCGCTCCCAGGCTCTCTGCAATGATGGATGCGAGTGGTACAGGTGAGCGCGTCTGCAGGAAATCCTTTGTTTAACGAACGTACAGTCCTGAACACTCCCCGACTTCAAGCAGGAGGAGTTCAGGCTGGAACCGGCTGTCGCAGACTGGACTGCGTCAGCACCACTCGGCCCATTAATCCACACTGAAGGAAACTAAAACACTCCGTCATCAGCTGTCTGAGATGGAACCAGTGGGGTCCGGCGCTGAGCGGGGGGGGGGGGGGGGGGCAAACAGGCACGCCTGTGTCTTCCCACTGTCTTTAAAAGACACCGCCAAAAGCTTATCTTTCAAACACAAGCTTTTGGTGGTGAATTAATAAACAGTTGTGTACTTTAACTTAAAAAAATTGGCCTTGTGCTGGTAAAATTTAGACTTTGTCTGCATTTGGACCTCAGGTGGGCCTTTTTGTATGGAGTCTACATGTTCTACCTCCGTGTGTGCGTGTGTGTGTGTGTGTGTGTGTGTGTGTGTATGTGTGTGTGTGTGTGTGTGTGTGTGTGTGTCTGTCGCTGTCTTGGAAAAAAGCGGCACCAAAGACGAATGAATAAACAGGAGGACTGCAGGTGTGGAAGACGGTCTTTATCTAACCGGCTGTCCCATGTTCTACCTCTGTGTGTGTGTGTTTGTGTGCGTGTGTGTGTGCGTGCGTGTGTCTGTCTGTCTGTCGCTGTCTTTTTGTGTTTGCCCTGTGGTGAACTGGGGACTTGTCCAGGATGGACGCTGCCTTCCAACAATGGTGACTGGGATGGACTCCAGGACCGCCGGCCGGCCCTCAAATGGAAAAAAAGCGGCACCGAAGACGAATGAATACAGAGGCGGACTGCAGGTGTGGAAGACCGTCCTTATCTAACCGGCTGTCCCCGGCTGTCCCAGCAGTAGTAAACAGTGCGATCTAAAGCGGGCGGCAGACTGGCAGCACTTCAGAGGGAAAAACACGGGAAAAACACGAGAATTTACTACCAGTCATCTGTGAGTACCACTTTTAGCCTCAACTCCCCCCCTCGAGTCGTAATTAATCAGGGGGGGGAACATGAAAGAGGGTGAGGAGGCTGGCAGAGCCGTGCGGGAAGAGCAGAGGTCAGCTGCAGAGGAGGCGCACAAAGAGGCGGAGAGGCGCTGCGGCGCAGGCCGCGGCGCGGCCGGGCCAATGTCGTCAGAGGCCGGGGGAGAAGCAGCCAGCGGGGGGAAGGACGGGTGAGGAGTTCAACAAGGAAACATAAATATTTGATCGCGGGCGATTGACAAGGGAACAAAGGGCGCAGACGGCATCGCCTCCGAAGACGGGAGCTTTCCCACCGGGGGGGGGGGAGCGGGGAGCGGGGTCGCTCCCAAATCTCTCCACTGATTGCGTCTCTGTTATTTTCTGTCGGACTGAAAATACAGTTTAGAGAGGAAAAAGCTCAACAGTGACGCGAATCAGTCGTGTGCTGACTGCTGATTTGTAGCAACAGATTCAGTTTTCCTTTGGTAAAACGAGGAAAAACACATCCTTTGTTTTGATGGCCACCAGCTGCACAAAAAATAGGAACACAAACAGGTATGTTGAATTGAACGTGGCTTTATTATTCCACAGCTGAATAGTCGTGTGAATAAACATCACAGCAATCCATCATAAACTGGCTAATGAACTAATTTCCAAGGATTTTAGTTTTACAAACATATTTTCAGTATATGAGCTGTGATGTATGTGTAACAGCAGGTTGGACACATATTGGACACTTTTTTCTGCCTTGTTTCTGCTGTGATGACTCAACCTGTTGTTTAGGACCGGCACAGGCAACATAAATTAAAAAAAACAACAGACCTTTATTTCCCCTGGAAATAAACACATTTATTTTAAGGTCCACTGGTGGGGTCGTTTTGCTGACTGTGTGGAGGGAAAACATGGAGCAGAGAGGGAGCCGACCACTCTACATCCCTCCAGCATCTTGCACCCGTGGTCCGCTGGCACAGTGAGCCGCAGGCTGAGAGCCCCGCCCCTCCCAAAAACACCAACAAAATCATAATAGTATGAATTCACCTTCCTGCAGTCCCAGTAAACATCCTTAACCTTGCGGCAAGGCGCTCCCTGACTTTTATTTTAACGCATCTGGGCGGTATTTTAAGACACCCTCGAGGCCTGTATCCACCTATCAAAGGCTGCGGCGAGCTATTCTTAGATTACAGCTCCGAGACCTGCCAAACGTGTCCGTTTCATCGGGCCTCCGAGGCACCTGCCGGCATGCTAAAAATATTCCGCTCTGGCGCGAAGCTTTCGAACGAGAAACAAACATTTGTGCACCGGGGGGGGAACAGAGGTAGTACTCTGCAGCCAACAGCGCGAACTTTATCCTTCGCAGCGTGGCACAGAGCCGAGGCGGTGCCCTGTTTGTCCCGTCCTCTCCACTGATACTGCGTGGCGGCGGGAACACAGGCTTCCTGTGCGGGCGCTCCCCGATTGCGCCCCCCCGCCCCCCCCCCCGTCTGCCGCGTTCTCACTCTTACTTCTCTATTTTCCGATACAGAAGTCTTTGAAGATGATATCCAGGATCTCCTCGGCCCCGACCCGGCCGGTGATCCGGCCGAGGCTGGTGAGAGCCAGCCGGACGCCCTCGGCCGCCAGGGCGAGGTCGCAGTCCCGGTACCGCTGGTACTGAGCCAGGGCCGCCGCGCACTGCTGCAGGTGGGCCCTGTGGCGGGCCTGGGTCAGCGTGGGGGCGCCAGACAGAGGGTCGCCGCACCTACGGAGGGGAGGTTCAGGATACAGGATGAACCTGTGCAATCACTCTGTCACTGAACTTCACTTTATAAGTGGAAAAAATATAAAAAAGAACAAATAGTTAATAAATCTTTTTTTTTTTTGATTAACCAAACAGTGACGTCAAATTTTTGTGTTATGAGCATAGAATTCCCTGAAAAATACATTTTTAATACAAAAATCTGGTTGATTCGTGGTTTGTAACTCACAGAGTTTGGACTCTAACGTGCAGCGCAGCAAGGAAGTCTTTGAGTCCTTCGCGGGTCTGACAGGAGATCAGACGGACAGGAGGGAGTCCACAGACTCCGCTCAGCTCCTCGTCCAGCCGCCGTCTCTCCGTCTCAGACAGCAGATCCGTCTTATTCAGCACGAGGAGGCACCGGTCTGCAGGACACCATGTGATCAGTAAGCACGGAGGTTCTAAAACGCGCCGTTTTGGAGCAGGTGAACCCCTCGAGTTCAGAGGTCAGACCTGTGTCCGCTTGCAGCTGGGTGGGCAGCGTGCGCCTCAAGTGCTCCTGCAGGAACGCTGCAGCTCCTCCCTCTGTGGACTTGAGCTGATCACAGTCGACCACCACCAGGGTCAGATCAGCCTGCTCCACCCTGCGGAGCACAAAGCAGCCTCGGTTTCGGCCTGGAAACACCGATCTGAGCGTGAAAGTAACTTGTTAAGGTTTGTCTTCGCTTGAAACCAAAACTTTGATAAACTTACTGGCAAACTGAAAACAGTTTTGACACAAGACATTTTCTGAAGGTGTGATGATGGAGTTACTGTTTATTGCTTGGCTAATAGCCACATATTCTCTCACTCTGTTTCTACATAACATGAAACTTCTGTTACAGAGTGAAATGATGTGAAAAGTGCACAGAGTCTAAAGATTTGTGAAAGTCATAAACCCACATAAGAAACATATCAGATTGTTGCAAATTTCCAAATCTTACCAAGCAGCTATTTTTAAAATGTCAAGTCATAGATATCATCTCATCGTACCTAAAATGAGACACAATGAGGCTTTTTCCTGTTTATCACAAGGTCCATTTGTCTGATTTGAAGTTCCCACCTTTTTTCCCCACTCCACTGACCCAAATTTAAAAGGCGCCGTCCTTCAACCAGCACCATGTGAAACCAGCAAGATAATTGGTTGAGAAAGGCAGTCGGTAGAGCGTTCACAAGAAAATCTTTATAGAGAGACGTAGGATACAAAGAAAACAAAATGAGCAGGAAAAAGTGAGGAGACAGACTGTTTGTGGTGGTTGCAGTATGTGATCATTTTTCAGCATTTATGGCGCCTTTCCTGGCGTGTGAGCAGCCCCATATCATTGCTCCGCCTGTAACCTCAGGCCATGAGGGACGCTGACTGATGACTGCTCTCGTGATTGCTGCGGTCTGGTAACTATATGGGCGAACTCCAGCGTTGGGCAAGTTACTTCCAAAATGTAACATATTTAATATTATAAGTTACTTTAATTTGAAAATAATACGTTTATTTACAATATTACCATTTGTGTAAAGTAATAAGTTACTGATTACGTTTTAGTTACTTTACTTGCCGTCTTCTTCTTCTGTTGATTTAAAACCATCTTCTTCGGAAAAACTTACATATATTACAAGACTTCAATTATCAAAATGGGAAAACCTGTGGGGAAAATGGTCAGTACATAAAAGTCACAATTGTCTTTGATTTATGAGGTCACTTGCCACGTTGTCTTGTTCTTGTGTTTGTAAGAGAATGAAAAATAAAGTAAAAAAAAAACAAAAAACAAAAAGAAAAACATCTTCTTCTCCTGATTTTAAAACTGGTGTCTTCTTCTACTCTTTATTTACCGCTGTTGTCAGTGTGTGTGTGTGTGTGTGTGTGTGTGTGTGTGTGCGCATGTGCACACTTTTTTTTTAAACTGAGGGCTCAGATTGTTACGCATTACCTGACTCGGTAAATGTAATAATGTTACCAAAATATAATTCGTAACGCATAATATTACACTGTTACTGCCTGATGTAATATATTACAGTAACGCGTGATAAAAGTAACTCGTTACCCCCAACACTGGCGAACTCCCACCGCACGCTCACCCTGCAACATGGCCTCCCCACGTCCGTCTGGCTGTGCGGTGGCACCAGGCGAGGCGGCGGATGCTTGTACTCACCACGTCCTTCCTGTAGTGACCCAGGTCACGAGCCTCTGTCCTGTTCGCTGCATCGAAAGTTTTTCTTATAGAACACACACTTGCCCGCCCTTCCTAAAGAGCCGCATGTCAGCCAAATAACTCAAAACAAACTGTCGACGCGGAACAGAACGTGCGACCTGAAAACTGCCTGTTTGTTCTCGCACTTCGTTGCGTTATTGTCTGGGGACGATGATTTAGTGGTCGGCATTCGGGTGGGCGTGAATGCTTCTGCCTCTTTGTGTCTGAAAATAAAGCCGAGATGACGGCTGCAACAAGCTTTTCCGCTCTTCCCTCGTGTAAACAGCTGTCAGCGGACGGCCACGTACGACCAGTCGGCCCAACGCACGACAAACCTCCGAGTGTTTCTGAGTGTTTCGGCGAGGAAGAGTGGCTCTTCGTTACGCAACCTCCTGAGTGTGTTTGTCCGCCTGTATTTATAACTGCAGCTCAGCAATAATATAAACTGGCGGTTACGCAGACATGACAAAGACGTAGCATGATGTAGAGAGGAAAATGACAAATTTCTTCCTCTCTTTGTCTTCAAGAACATACTCCAGTGGTCCCTTGGCTGTTGTGTTTGTTCAATTATGCACCAGTCCAGCAAAGCACTTCTTCTTCACACAGACGATTGTCCTCCTGCATGAAGTCCAACGTCCTCCTCACACCTATTTTGGTGCGTGTCATCAAACCTTTAAATTAGGACAAACGTGCCTGATTACAGTGTCTACAAGAACCCGCTGGCCTCACCTCCCCCGGGCTCGGCGGACCCCCTCTCTCTCCACCACGTCCAAGCTGTCTCTGAGGCCAGCCGTGTCGCTCAGGAGGACGGGGAAGCCGCCGATGTCTAATGCCGTCTCCACAACGTCTCTGGTGGTCCCGGCGATAGGAGACACAATGGCTGCAGGTCTCTGGCCTGCGTTTATATGCAAAAAAAGACATGTGTTTGGTGAGATTGTGATTTTTTTTTTTGTTTTTGCTTTGTTTTCTTTACAGAATTTTACAGAGATTGTATTTTAGAAAAACGGGTACACTTTCAGGAACCTTTCTGAAACATTTCTATATTTATATGATCATTGCACCACTTCTTTCTGTCCTGTTTTATTACTTTACCGATGCTGCACTTTATTTCACATCCACAAACATTTTTGTTGTTTGCCTGACATATTTAATTTTTTAGGATTTTGTCTCTTGCTTTAAATGATGTCACTAAAGACTCATTGATCATCTGTGTCGTCCCACTATCGTCCAGGCTGCTGTTTCCCACGTGGTCTGGGTGTAAGCACGGCCTGTCACAAAGACTAATCAGGGCGGGAAAGAATAACAGGATTGAATCCGAAAGTGTGACAAATGTTGCCCGTGACGGTGATGGGAAGCTGTGATGAACTGCTGCCAAGCTGGACGGGTTACATGAGTTGATTCAAGATCGCTCCAGGAAACAATATCCAAAGCAAACGTAACCTCACAACAACAGCAACACTCCATTGGGCTCCAATGACAGACATGAACAGGCGTGATTTATGGCACGAGCAATTCAACACAATGGACTTATTACAACAAACACTAAATGCTTGTTTGTGTTTATTCACGCGTTTTGCTCTGGTGTATTTATAGCTGTAAATTACAGTGACTGCAAAATGTCGACCTTCATTTGGAGCTCAGCCACAGACAATCACAAGTGTGTTTGATCTTTGAAGGTTTAAAATAAACTATACGAACAGAACTAAAACAGGGTGCGTGGTGACGCCACAGCCACATGCACCCTGTTGGTCCCTAGTCATACACGGGTGTAGAGGTCTGTCTCATTGTATTTGTCCCATGATATTGACTGGGATCCACTTGAGCATCTCCGAGACCCTTAAGCTTAAAGCGCAGCAAAGAGGGTGAGTGAGTGACAAATGGGATTTAAAAAAAAAAAAAAACCCAAAGAAAAACTTGTTTTTTTCCGAAAAACTGATGCAAATAATGACATCTCCTGATATGGACTCATTAGCAGCACGTCTTATTCCACGAGCAGAGGAAAATAACTGGACTTATTTCTGCTTTGAATGTTGCAAATATCTGGCGCTGATGGTGCACACAGACTTGCCTTCGCACCTCTTTTCAAGCCGTGGCTGACGGCGATTCTACAGAAAGGTCTGTATTTCGCAGATAGCGTTTAATCCTCTCGCTTTTAATGTGTGAATGCGCGCACGCGCGTGTGTGTGCATGCGTGTGTGTGTGTGTGTCTGACAAACATACCTCGCGGGCTCGTCAGTGCAGGCCGCCACAATGCTTCAAACATACTTTAAAGCTGAAATGTGTTTTTTGGGAAACTATTAAAATTAGTTTGGGTTACAGCCAGTGGTGCTGTTGGGTTTATTTATTTATGGGGCAGCTCATAAAAGTAGTGCCAAGACTCTATTAGTTTGTTTGCTGACCGGTGTGGACTTAGTTCAAAAAGTCCCTGTTCGGAGAATCAAAACGGTTTTGGTAAAGAAGGACAAAAAGAAAAATTGATACAAGATTTTTGGGTCAAATTTAGTCTGGGTAGGTTTTTAGAATTGGGACCGTGGAGATTCTGACCGAGTCGAGAGGAAGCCTGCCAGAAAAGAAAGCTGGTCAGCTTCCTGTCCTGAGACGGCACGAAGGTCACGGCAGGTTATCTGGCTCTCTTACACAGTGTGTTGAGCAGGCTGCTTTTCCCAGCGTTTGTGGCTCCTGCGATGACCACATGAACTCCGCTGCGAAGCCGCTCGCCCCTCCTCTCGTCCTTCAAGTGGCGCTCCATCTCTGCCTGCAGCTCGCGCACTGACCTGTCTGCTGTTTGACACAAACAGACAAGGGGGGGGGGAAGCAGGACGTGACGTTGGTCTTCGTGTTGAACTTCATTTTCTTGGCCTTGGAAGAGGAATTTGTGTCCCTTTGAAGGAAAAATGCCAGTCGGCCTGTGTTTGACACGCTTCGTCTGGATATAAAATAGGTCATGGACACGTCTCTTTCCGTGCATGACAAGAGCGGAAAAACTATTTTGACAACACAATGCGTCAACAATAAAATCTTTTCTCGAGGCGAAGGATTTAAACCTCTGGAGGACACTGATTTTACTCAAACACACACGTTTACCAAACCTTTGTGGACTCACGAGAGCAGCTGTAAAAACATTTAAGGCATAACTTGCACGTTATGATGAATGTATGGAAAAATTTGTACCAGGTTCGTTATTTTTAGAGGCGAGAGAGCCAACGCTTTCGTGCCACGAAAATAAACAATCATTTGTTGGCTTCTTTGTATTGAAGCTTCGCAACATCTGAGGAGCTGTGGCAGTGCCAGACAGCTGGCGGCAGACTCTGGAGGGACATCCCTCTCTCCCAAGCACCACACACACACACACACACACACACACACACACACACACACACACACACACACACACACACTCACACGCACACACGCGCGAGCACACGCACACACACAGTGCACTTGGGAAAACCCGGACTCCAGGAGAACAGCGCCTGGCCGCTGCTGACAGCACTATTTCTGTGACTGACATGACAGATTGTCTTTGAAGGTAAGACAAATGCCTCCGATGTCCCACCGGCCTTCTCGCCACGCTTCCTAAGGAAATTGTCTTTTGAGTGGTTGGCTGTGGACAGTTTCTCCCTGCCGCGCAGCGAACTGGTCGCTCAGTCGGTTGAAGATCCAAACAGGAAAGCCAGGCGGACTCCTCTCCCCTCTGAGCGCAACAGAGCAGCGCCCCCCCCGCCACTTCTCACCCAAAGGGGTGACTGTCATGTTGTTTGCCTGCAGAACAAAGGGTCAAAGAGCAGGCAAACCTTGGCTTAAGACGCCATCCTCGATGAGCTCATCCTCACTGAAGTCGATGAAGGCCTCGACGTGCGCCAGAGACTGTAAGACGGACGAAACGCAGAAGAGACGAGGGTGAAAAACTTGGGAAAAAAAAGAGATTCACCTTTAACTCTTGTTCCTCCTC
Organism: Malacoctenus gilli; assembly: GCA_032164315.1. Taxonomy (NCBI): domain Eukaryota; kingdom Metazoa; phylum Chordata; class Actinopteri; order Blenniiformes; family Labrisomidae; genus Malacoctenus; species Malacoctenus gilli. The sequence goes on along the minus strand of JASSRZ010034692.1, from coordinate 85 downwards.
TTTCAAACTGAAAAAAGTGTGTGTGTGTGTGTGTGTGTGTGTGTGTGTGTGTGTGTGTGTGTGTGTGTGTGTGTGTGTGTGTGTG
>JASSRZ010034691.1:0-14757 GCA_032164315.1 Malacoctenus gilli | reverse complement strand
ACACACACACACACACACACACACACACACACACACACACACACACACACACACACACACACACACACACAATACCATTCACACATGTAACTAATTGAACACCTGGAGCTGCTTGGCCTGGCTAATCGTAGATTAATTGTTTCCTTGTTGTATAGGGCCAAAGTGTGTGTGTGTGTGTGTGTGTGTGTGTGTGTGTGTGTGTGTGTGTACTGGCTGTGTGAGTCACAGCAGGCTCGTGGCCAGACGTCACATTTGCCACTCAATAAATCACAGCAGTTTAGCCCGGTTCACTTTGTGTTCACTCGCACTCAAACACAATCCCAACACAATAAATTAAACGGCATTACAAAGGACGGATTGTGCAGAAACACTGGAACAAAATGGAAGAAAGAAAAATATTTAAAAAGGAAAGAAAAGCGTCGTAATGGAGGATTAATAAAAGCTTCAGTCCCTCCGAAAACGCAGCTGCAAAACGCTGGTGCAGGTTAATGCGGAACTCTGTCGGTGTGTGACAAGAACCGGAGTTTGACGCTTTAATAAAGCGGCGCTGAACACTACGTCTTTCACTTCAGCTGCTGCTGTGACAGGATGAAGTATTTTTATGGCTGGAACTTAATCCACCCTTAAACGTCTTTGTTGCAGCCCTCAGTGGTTCCCAGTGAAAGGTTCTCGTTGTGTGCGCATCCGTCCGGCTCTTTGACTCTGTTTCCTGAAGCTTCAAACCTTCATGTCAATCACTCTACTCAAGCTTCAATTCATCGATTTACAGACTTAGTATTTTATCGCACTTGAGCCTCAATGTCAACATTTTTCCACGTGTTATTCATACAGAACTGGGCGATATTAGAACCTTTTTTTATTGTAAAGTGATACAAAATTGCTGAAAATCAGCACTTGGCTTGTTGCTGAGTTACTGATTCGACAAGTATTGAAGTGACTGAAGTAAATCAACCAGTTACGGGTTAAAATGAAGCTTCCTGATTCGGTGACGCAGTCACTTCCTGTTTTGTGTCTTATTTTTAAGCAGTCCGCCATCTTGGACAGCCTAAGTACGGCAACACCACTTGGACAAACTTCAGAATTGGGTTTTTTTGCACTGCTCAATTTCTTCGTGCAGCAAATATATCAAATAATTACATTAAAAATGAGGAAAACATCAATCTTATAGTCGATTAGATCAGGCTGGGATCCAGTTTTCAGCTCGACAACAAGCCGCCTGGAACCTCGTCCAAAAAGGTCCGAAAAAGTACCTGGGAATGAGAACTTCCTCCCAACAAAAACGTCTACAATCTGGAGTACAAAAACACACCGCAGTACTCTGAACTTTTAAGACTTCGCTACCTTTATAATCCTTTTAAATCTCACAATTACTCCACCACAGTCGCTGTTTCTCTTGATTCTGGTACTTTGGGGGAAATTTGAGACTTCCTCAAACATGCCAAGAGTGCGAAACGAGGGGCCAATGATTGAAAAGCACCTGAGAAGCAGCAGCGGCAGCAGCAGCTTCCTCGGCAGGGGGCCTGCCGAAAGTTTTCTGGGGGGGGTTGATATTCGAGCTAAATCCCAGGAGGGGGTCTCGGACGACTTCTTTTTTTTATTATTTACGAGCGCTCGCCGCTGCTCGGCGACGGTTGGCGTTATTGTTACCTGCTGCACCGCATTGTTCCCTGAATTACTGCCGACCGCAATCTAATTTGGACAAATTGTTGCGGTGAAGCGGGCGAGGGGAAGAAACTGGCGGCTCTCAGCTGGAGTTTGATGCTTTCTGGCAGGAAACGTGAACGTTTTGGCTTCTTTCGTGAAGAAAAAAAAAAAGAAAATCTATGTTTGGGTAAAGCGCTCGTCTATTTCTGATTTTATCGCCGCGCCGCCGTTGGACTGTGCCTGATTACTTTGCCCTTATTTAGTTTGCGTTCTGTGTAATCTGCTGGTACTCTGTCTGAAGCTAATTAGTGGGCCGTCCCTTTGATGCCCCCCTCTTGTATTTTGAGCAGTTTTCATTCATCCTTTTCCTCGCCGGAGTCTTTTATTCTTCTCCTTTATCTCGTTTTCCCGGATCGCCTGATTCGTGTTTTCTTTGGAGGTTTTTTTTCGCGTCCCGTTTTTTTTTCCCGCCCCCCACCCCCTCCTCCTCCTCCTCCTCCTCCTCCGTGTTTTTTTTCATCAATCTTGCGGGTTTTCCTTGGACGGCGTCCGTGCCGGTCGCTCTCGGACTCACCTCCTCGCGTTTCCTGTCGTTTTCTCCGCTCTGCATCACTTATCTCGGGGCCTCCGCTTCACGACTGTATCTCGCTGCCTCCCCCTCACCTCCTCCTGACCTCCCTCCTTTCCCTCCTCGCTTCTTCTCCTCCCTGTCAGATCTCATCTGTTCTTTTTTAGCTCCTCGTGTCCCTCCCTCTAAACCGTCTCCTCTGGGTCGCATTACACATACTGTAAAATTGCTATTCTGTGTCTCCTTGACTTCCCGAACACACGTCAGTGTGTGTATATATATATTAATGCATTTTTTAGAATCAGAGTGAGCTCTTATTTATTAAAAGGAGCCAGCTTGTCTTCCTGAATCATCGCGGTTGGAGAACGACATCCTTGATGTCAAAAAAACACCAAGAAATTCAAAAAAAAGTGCAAGTTTCGATTAATTTATCTCCGCCTGTGTTGTTTGATTCGTTTCCAACAAACACCTGATTAATGAGAGCGAAACGGCGAATCTCCGATCGTCTTGTTTCTTGGCTCTTTGGTTGGATTATAAACACGTTTCTGGTTTTGTAAATGAAACTAAACTTTTAAACCCTTCGGAAGGTGGAACGAGCTCAGGTGGGAGGTGGGAGGAGCAGCAGGAGCAGCGGTGAGACGGCGGATGTTCAAGGGTTCGAGTTCGAGAGGTCGAAGGGCAGTTTCGTCAGCCGAGTCGGGATGCGAGCCCGTGACCATCTGACCCCGGCGCCCAGCTCCAGCAGGCGGAGCCTCACCGTTAAATCACCGGCGAGGAGGTGGAGGTGATGCAGAGCGCCGCCGGTGGGTTCTATAGGTCAGTTGATGCTTTATGTGTGGGGTCTAAATGCTGCTTAATAAGGCTTCTGTAGGATGAACACACACCCGCATGAACACACACTTACACACACACACACACACACAGGCACACACACTTATTAACACACACAAGACACATACACACAACACACATTCACACACACTCAAGCATACATACACACACACACACACACGCACTCACACACATACATACACACACAAGCCCACACACTTATTAACACACACAACACACATACACACAACACACATTCACAAACACAAACTCAAGTATACATACAAACACACATACATGCACTCACACAAATACATATACACACAAGTACACAGACTTAACACACACAACACACATTCACAAACACACACATGTACACACACATATATATACACACTTAACACACACAACACATATACACACGCATGCACAAACACACACATACACACACAAAATCACACAAACACACACACACACACATACTGTCTCAGCTGATTTTCAGCCTTTCACTCCTATTTCCACCTGTGCTTCGAATGATCGCCGCTCCCTGTTGCATCGACCGGCGCCACGACATCCTGTGATGACAGCGCGTACGTTACACGCCTCTGTATCATCGAACATCAAGCACCGCGCCTCCTCGCAGGCGGGCGCTATTAGAGCGTCTACATCGCATGGACATCAAACCAACGAACGCCGCAGCCATCTGGTCGCATTTGCGCTGAGTGCTGCTGCGATCGCTGCCAAAGCAATCACCCAGATATCTCAGTGATCTCCTCTTCTGGTGATGGACTGTGTACCCGCCGCGGGCCGAGAGGTAATTTCGTCTTGTTGTTCACCCAGTTGAGTAACAGAAGCTTTCAGGTACATGTGTTTTTGCTTTTTTTTTTAAGTCCAGCTGCGGTGCGGCGGCACATGACGGCGTGGGAGGGGGCGGGCTCATCAGCTGGTGAGTCAGCGCTGCGACCCACCGCACGAACAGGCTCTCTATCGAGCTCTCCTGAAGGGGAACGCGGCGCCGAAGCTGCTCCGATGTGCGCTGGCGTGCGTGCGTGCGTGAGTGTGTGTGTGTGTTTTTGACGACACACAAAGACAGAAGTTGGCAAACGCTCCAGCCAGCAGCGCCATCTGTTCCAGGAGCGCCGAGGATTCATCAGGTGGGCGCAGCGGGGACCGGCTCTGTCATCAGGAAGGAAGCTCGCGCCGCCACGAGGAAGCTGCTAAACAAACCGCGACAGGACTCGGTTCGGTGGTTCCTCCCGGGCCGACTCGCTCCGTGGAGGAACCGCCCGAACGCTGGAAGTCCCGGAGTCCTTCCTGGAAGAGGCGGAGTCACCGCGAGAAGATGATGCCGGAAGATGCAGCTTCTGCGATAGCAGCGAAACTCAACCGCGCTGAAAGTCACAGATTTGAGCCTCCAGAGCTCTGCTGAACCAACTTGATGATGTCATTTCCTGTTAATGTGTTAATTCGACCAAAACTGTCCTGTTACGTATTTATTAAAAAGATTCAAACGTCTTTTCGGTGAGTTGAACTCACTTGAATTTCACCAAACTGAAGGCGCGAACCGACAATCCAGGAGGGCCGATTCATGAGTGAAAGGTTGCTGGTTCGAGACCCATTAAGGTGTCACCCAACCGAGGGCCGATTAGCCAGGCGCTAAACAGGAAGTGGCGACGTCCCCGGTGGATGCCAACTGAAGGGGTTGTGTGTTTAACGTTTCAGTGGCAAAGAACAAACAAAGAGAACCGGAACGCTTCGCCTGGAGCCGAGGGAGCCATTAATAATCGACCGCTGCAGTCAGAGGTCTCCATCATGACCCACACCCCCCCCCCCATCCCTCCTTCAGCGCCCCCCCCCGCCTTCCTCCGAAGGTCCACTGTATTTTTCTTGGACTCCTCTCGTCCTAATTCCTTCCCCGGCTTCTTTTCCTTTTTCTTTTTTTCCGCCCCTTCCCGGCCCGCTCTGTCATTTTGTTTTCACTGGACCGCCTCCCGCTGGGACCCTCACTCTGATGGGGGGGAGAGAGAGAGAGAGAGAGAGAGAGAGAGAGAGAGAGAAAAAACAACCCACAGCTGACTTCCATTAGCGAAAACTGGAAGCCGGGACAATCCCACATCGTCAGGTAGAGTTTCGTCCCCCCACCACAGCCCGGAGCTCCCGCGGCTCAGCGCGCTGCGTTGCCGAGGCCGACGAAAGACGCCCCGTGAAAGCGGCGGCAGAGCCGATGTTGTGGGTGCACTTTTGCGGCGGCGGCGTCTCCTCCGACAACCCGGATCTGTCAAGATCTTCGTCTCCTGAGTTTTGTGACGGCGTTTTCCTTCCAGCTCTCCGGGGGGGGGGGAGCGCGGCGGCGCTGCGCCGTGACAAAACCCCAGGTTCGGTTTGGGATCCCGCAGCGGTCGGCCTCACATGCAAAATCGCAGCTCTGAGCGCCTCCGACGCGCGGTAATTTCCGACCACTTTTCAAACGCGACGTTGCCCGGCAACCAATGCGCTCGCAGCTGGGAGGCGGACTTTTTGGCACGGCTGTTTTGAAAGGCCTCGTTTTTATTTATGAACGCATCGCACCTCCCGCCACAACTCGGCCGGTGGCTCCGGCAGGAGGCGCGAGCCTCGCTGAGCCCCCCCTCGGCGGTGCGATTAATTACAACTTGCAACTAATAAATTAATCGCTGGCAGGAGAGAGAAGAAATCCCAGAGTGTTTGCTTCGTTTCTCTTTTAAAACTGTAGGAAGGGATGAAACTGCAACCTGTCGTTTTTTCGTTGGAATGAACGAGTTTCGTATCGCACAAGTGCAAACACAACAGTGAGCCAGAACAATATAACCACTGGGAAAAAAAACTCCAGTCCAAGCACGACTCTGCTCTGTCTGACTCGACTCCGCTCGGTTTTGTCGGTTTCAGGACGATTTGAAACTCGCAGGTGACGGTTTACAAGCTATGACGCCGCCGGACTCGTTGATGGTCTTGGCGCTTGAGCTCAGTTACCGATCAGTTACGATTAGACGCGAATTTCTGTGAAAAAAAACTCCCGCGCCCATTACTCAAATTCCAGGCGGTGTCACCGGAGCCAAACTGAAAGCAGACTGCGGGTCGAGGCGGTAACTTGAAACTTTCAAAATATCCCGAGCCGCTCCTGATCCGGGGGTCCGAGCCGGCACCTCTCGGCCTCTCGGCTGCGGGCAGGTTGATTAAGATGGAATAGAGTCCCGACGCTGAGTGACCGCAGCTGTCAAGCTGGCCCCTCTGCGCCGCCGCCACCGCCGCCGCTGTGTGTTACCGTGCATGTGTTGGAGCAATGGTTTCATTTTACGATGAGGGGGGTTCAGGAAGTCGAGAGGGTTGGAGGAGGAGGAAGGGGGGGACTGTCTGAGACTGTCAAGACTGGCTTATAAAAAAAGACCCCAAGAGGGATGGAAAGAGTGATTGAGCGAGGGAGGGAGGGGAAGGGTGGGAGAGGGGGAGAAGGGGGGAGGGGGAGGGGGGGAGACAGGGAAAAGGAGGTGAAGGGAACGAGAGGAGGAGGACAATAAGGCTTTTGATGAGGCCTTTCTGGGGAGCATATGTGGGTCACCGTATGAATAAACAGACTTTCGCTCCCGTGAATTGATGATTTACACACACACACACACACACACACACACACACACACACACACACACACACACACACACACACACACGTTAAAGTGTTCCACTTTTTTCCACGTTTCTCGCAGGTTTTCTCTGATCACCCTTATAGAGATGGACACACACACACACACAGATATATGTTTGCATGCTTTCTGGGGACATTGCATGGACTTGCATTCATTTCCTGCAGACTTCCCGTCACAGGTTTCGTTCACCCAGAACTCCTGCTCACCTCATTCCTTCCTTTAACTCCGCCCATATCGAAGTTAAAAAAGGCATGACTTTGATTCTGGTCTCCGCGAGACGCGAGTCGCCATTGGCCGTCTGATTTTCGGTCCCCAGTAGTACGGAGGAACTGGACCGGCAGCACACCCAAGTAAAAACAGAGCCACGTTGTCTTGTATTCATTGTTTATGCCTCTCCGTTTCACTCGTTTATGGATGTGACCCGACCGTGCCCTCTCTTTAAATCGCTTGGCTTACTCATACACATAAAATTCGGCCATGTGTCTAAGAAACACACACACGCAGACACACACAAACGCACACTGACACACACACACACGCCTTCATTCCTCCACACACTCGCTCATTGTCTTACCTTCTGGCTCAGTGTAGCACAGAAACTGCGAGTCGCCTCTAGGAGAAGAAGGAGAAACAGACTTCCTGCATCAGATCTGTTTTATAACAAGATGCGAAGACACTCGGCGGAAGGACGCCGCTGTCACGCCGCAGCCGACAGGGAGGCAACACTTCAGTCCCGTCACACCGCACAAGTACCCTTGAGCCAAACGCTCCACTCTTGGCGGCCTTGTGGTTGGTCTCCACGGCTGACCTGCAGCAGCAGCAGGAGCATTAGCGGCAGCATTAGCAGCAACAGCTGCTGCACATTCAGCAGCATTAGTGGCAGCAGCAGTAGCATTAGAGGCGGGATTGGCAACAGCATTAGCAGCAGTGGCAGGATTAACAGCAGCAGCACATTAAGCAGCATTAGTGGCAGCATTAGCAGCAGTAGCAATAGAGGCAGGATTAGCAGCAGGATTAGCAGCAACAGCATTAGTAGCATAATTAGCAGCAGCATTAGCGGCAGCATTAACAGCAGCAGTAGTAGCAGCTACACATTCAGCAGCAGCAGCACCATTAGCATTAGCAACACATTCAGCAACAGTAGCTACACATGCAGCAGCACCATTTGCAGCTGCAGCATCGGCACTAGCTACACATTTAGCAGCAGCAGCAGCAGTAGCATTAGAAACAGGATTACCAGCAGCATTAGCAGCAACAGCATTATTAGCAGCATCAGCAGCGGTATTAGCAGCAAGATTAACAGCAGCACCTGCACATTAAGCAGCATTAGTGGCAGCATTAGCAGCAGCAGCAGCATTAGCGGCAGGATTAACAGCAGCAGAAGTTTCAGCTACACATTCAGCAGCAGCACCATTAGCATTAGCAGCACATTCAGCAGCAGTGGCTACACATGCAGCAGCAGCATTAGCAGCAGCAGCAGCAGCAGCAGCTACACATTGTGCAGCAGCAGCAGCAGCATCCGAGCCAAGGACGGACAAATAAGCGTCCTCGGCTGGTGTGTTTTCGCTGCGATTTAAATGCTAAAATTCCTTTCATCTGATAATGATTCAGGCGCCATAACGTAATTGTCGGGAGATCAGTCATTGTATAGTCAGATTATTAGAAGATTAATATTGCAAAGGGGTCCTGAGGCAATTACCATTCCTATTCACAGGCCGTTACTCTCCATCATTTCATCGTTTTCAATCATGTCCTCTCAATTGAGCCTCTATTGGTTTATGGCTTCTATTATTTTTGCATGTTGTGTGTGTGTGTGTGTGTGTGTGTTTTCATCCTCCTCTTCATTACGAGGGGGATGATCTCATCGGTCCAGCTCACCAGGGTCCCTGCGAGCCCACCTCGATGCCTCCAGCTGCCTTGAAAGGACCCGAGCTGTTACAGCGGCGTTACATCACGCGCGGTCGCGGCGGTCAGGCCGCCTCCGATTGTTCCTCTCGCTGTCGCAGCAACGGATCCCACAAGTGGTCGGGGGCTCTTTTGTTGCTGCCGTCGCTGTTCCGGTGTGGCGGAGCTACCAGGGAGACCCCTCCTCGCCGTCTGGACACGCCGGACCGCCGCGGTCCACGCCGGCCAAGAAAGACCTGGCAGCTGGGACGCTTTCCGCTCGGCGTCGCCGCGCATTCCTGATGTCCTGCTGGGACATTCGGCGCTTTTGCGCCACTAATGTATAGAAAGGATGTTTACAATGCTATGGTTCGAAAATGTCAGCCAGGGGGGTCAGATTCGCTTTATTTAGGGGGCCACATACAGAACAGTGCAATCTTAGATGGACTAAAGCTCCAAAATAAAAGCATAATTATCAATATAAGGATAATTTAACATTAAAAACACTTGGAGGACGGAGACAGTAACTGACGACAAACGTCTTCTTTGCTACATTTGCGTTTTGTGATCGAGTTTTGTGTCATTTAACGTACAAGTAACACTGCCTCCTGTGGTTTCTGCTGGTACTGCAACATTTCAACCATGAAAGAAACTTCAAATTGACAGCATGCAGATCTGTGTGTACTGCTCAATGTGTACTGCATAACGTCATTTTTGTAGTGTCTCTGCATTTTCTGTCGTGTTTTTATAATTTTCCTTTTTAATTTCAGCTTCTGTTTTTTTAAACTTTCTAGACTTATTTACTTTCCATTAAAATTTTGAGTCGTTTCGAGTGAATTTCCTGTCGGCCAGTTAAGCGAATGAGCACAAACGATTGGGAGGAAGCCGGATTTCTCAGAGAAAAACATCCAAACACCAAAGAGACCTCGTCTCTGATTTATAAACCAGGTCTGTTTTTTTTTTTTTAGTTTAGTTCCTTTAAGTCAGAGAACCAAAAGCTCCGACAAGACGCCGCCGCCGCCGCCGCTTAAACGCTTGTTCCTACGCAGTCATTTCTCTCCCTGAGTATCCGGGCGACTTTCAACCTCCACTTCAGCGGCAGCCATAAAAACAGGGGAGAATGTCCTCTTGTTAACGGAGCCACTGATGCAATTTGTCCAAATTATCATGGTTCCTTACTGTTATTGCTTCCCGATGGTCCCCAACACACCCAAGGCCCTCCGGCTGCACGGAGAGCCGTTTGGATTTGTTTATGCTGCGCCAGATTAGAGAAAAAGGAGCGAAAAGCAAGGTTAGAAAAATAACTCTCTTGGTGAAGTTTCTCAGTAGTTTCCGTAGTGACTAAAGCCGCTATTATGGGCTGTCTGCGTGTGCTGTCTGCTTGTCTGTTCCCCTTTAAAACAACCAAGAACTACTGTTTATTTCCTTTAATCCCTCCCGACCAAAGAGTTTCCCCCCTCGCCTCCATCGCCTCCATCCCGCCGCCTGACCTCTATCATTTCCAATAACCGCATCGCAGCTCCTTCCTCAGCCGGGGTTTATTTTGGAGACGTAATAAATCTGGAGTCGTATGAAAGCGGCTTATTTCATTTAAGGGCCGCTCCTCTAACTGGGCTGTCTGCTGCTCTTTTGTAGTTAAATCCTCGCATCACATCCAAGACGAGCTTCAGAGGAGCGCTGAAGTGTTGCTCTCTTTTTAAATAATCATTTCCTTCACGTCTGACGGCAGTTTTCAAGCAGCTGTTTCGGTTTCATTTGACGCCTCTTTCATTTCCCGTCTCTCCGGCGCATGTATGCGAATTAAACCCCGACACCTTTTTGTTTTTGAAGAGTCAGTCGAAACGGCGATCAATCGCATTAATCGGTGGAATCAATCCCGTCCGTTCGCTGTTCCGCGCGGCTGTAATTCGCTGGTAAATGAGGCCGCGGTCCGCCGAGCTTTGCGGATCAATCGACCCGCTGACTGATTGATTGCTTGTTTGCGCAGCACAAATCAAAGAGCTCGAACCGCGCGTTTGATAAAAGCTCGCGGAAAAAGCTGCAACAACCCCACAAAACGCAAATTTAACCTCATGAATTATACAAACTTAACTCGACGGGCAGAAAGAGAAGAAGAAAAAACGTGACTCGACACTTCAGCTGCCACTGAAACAATCAATCTCCTTTTTTTATCCCCTTTATCTAATAAAAATTCAGCTGCCTTCTCAAAACTTTCCAGCCGAGATAAATATTCAAAAATAACCCAAAAATTAACGGAAAAAAACACTGAAATGAGCTAAAAATGTTAGTCATCTCGCGGCTTTTGTTAGACCGTTGAAAGCTGTGATTTCCGATTACAATGAATGCATCAGAAGGCTGTCAATCCAGGCGTTGCCATGGCGACTCTTTGAATTGGAATATACTTGCCTGTGATTGGATCAGAGAAAAAAAGAGCGGGATTTTAGCCGCTCGCACAGTTGTTGATCCCTGGGTGGAAACAAAGAGCGTTTTCTTTAATTCAGGTTTAATTTAGTCAAAACTGCTCGTTAGTTTTAGTTTTATTTATTTGTTTTGTTGGTCTCTCACACTGGAAACAAAGCGCATCATGCGAGCTGAAGGAGACGCAGTAAACAAAGTGCGTGTTGAATTTCAGACCCGAGACGTAAACACGCTGCAGCCGATGCAGCTCGTGTGCAGATGGAGCGAAAGCAAACAAAGTGGAGGATGAAGGACGTGTCGTGCTTTTATTTTGGAAGCCAGCGAGCCGTCTGGCGGCGTCCCGGCGGTTCCCCGGCTGAACTCCGTCTTACACTCCCCCCTCTCCCGCACCCCCGTCAGCTCGGCTGGTCCACCGCCGCTGATTGCCGATCCCGGCGGCCCGGGCGGACATGCGATACCTCGGAAAGGTCGAGCCGGCGGTGACGGCAGCGGCGCTTTGATGTGCCGGCGGAGACGGCCTCGATAGGAGCTTATCAGGGGAGACATGTCCCCCGCTCCGCCGCTGTCCACTCGTCCTCCTCAGATTCTGCCTGTTCCCGGCTCTCCCTCCCTTCCCCCCCCTCTCCCCTTCCTCCCCCTTTTTTACTTTCCATTTCTTACCCTTCCTGTGCCCTTTCCTCCCCCCCCCCCGTCTCCCCCCTCCCTCCCCTCTTATCTCGCCCTTCTTCCTGTCTCTTTTGAACTCACACCGTCTTTCTCCCCTCCTGCCCTTTCTTGCACATGCAGACTGAATCATTTCACCGCCGCTGCTACAGTAACTGGACACACACACGCACACACACACGCACGCACACACACACACACAGAGAAACAATAACACTCACTGTAAACAATCGTCCTCCGTCGGCTCCTCGTGTTTTCAGGTCATTCAGCCCTCAAAGCTGCGTCGTCTTGGGTCAAAGTTCAAAGATTGTATCTAAAAAAAACAACAAAGAATAACCGAGACATAAAAATGGAACATTTCTTTCTCAGAAAATTCTCTCATCAGTACAATTTTGTCAGGTTTAAATTGGAAATCTTCCATTTCTATGCAATTTCAGTTGGAGAAAGGTGCAGTTTCTGTCATGTGATGATGAAAACAGGTTTCGATAAGCCGACAAACGTAAGTCACAGGAAGAAAATAAAGTGTTTTTACAACTTTTTTCTCACCATGTGGTTTGAAGTAATGAAACTACAGAAGCAGATTTTTTCCTCGGACCGTGATGGACTTTCCGACACGAAATCCACCCGCAGACGATCCGTCCGCTGCCAGTTTCGGCGGATAACGAACTAAACGTGGACCCTTCGCTCTGAAATTTTATGCCTCGTGGTTTTGCCGTCGTGTGAGAAGCGAAGCTTCCTCGGTCGGCTGCTCGCCGCCGCCGCACATGTGGTAGAGGAGCCGCGGTGTAGCGCCGCCGGACGCTCCTCCGTGAAGTTTATGCTTCCTCTGACAAACGTTTACGAGCCGAACCCAAAACCTGGTTTCTCAAGGAAACTCACAAGGTTTACGGCGATTTCTCACCCGTTGGAAACATTCGTGTCCGAAAGACTCAGACAGACACGAAGAGACAACAGCTGCAGTTTCTTCCTTCAGTTTGCTGTTAAAACTGATCATTTTGTCCTCTAACTTTGGCTTCATTCACATTTTTGTCTAATTTGTGATAATTATATTCATGTATCTATCTTTATTCATAAGAACTGGTTGTTCCAGTAGTTTTCCAACATTTTGCTCCCTTGAATCATCTCTGAGAAACGTGATAGGTTCCCACTTTGTCACATTACAGTGAAGCCAAATCCTGGCAGGAACACCAAATCCCAACAGGATACAGAGGAAAGTCTCTTCAAAATAAAAGCACTAGGCAGTTTCCCCAAGTTCTAAATTGAATAAACAAGCAAAAGAAAAAAAGGATCTCGCCTCATTTTTTGATTTTACACGTTTGTTTTTTGCTTTTGTTTCTTCCTAATTGTACTTTTCATAGCGCTGAAAGAAGAGAAACTAGATAACGGAGTATTTTTATGTATTTTTTCATACTTACATTTGCTGCCTTCGGCTTTCTTTCACATCACCTCCTTCACCTGCAGAAAGAAACAAGAAAGAACTGATGAATAAATGTATAACGTCTCATAATTAAACCTGCAAAAATAGACGGAAAGAAAATGCTCACTTTGGTGTTTGAGTTTCTTTTTGCTCGAAAAGAAGGAAAGTTTTAAGAAAGAATCAGAAAATAGATGCTCTCGTGATAGAAAATCAACCAAAACCAAGTAGAGACGCGTCGTGTTGAGTCGAGGCGTCCTGGAAAAAAGCAGCTTTTGGGATGAAAATGCGGTCTGAACGGAGATTTTTCGTCCGTTTTCTTGTCGTGACACCAGAGTGTGTTTTGTCCTCTGACAGCGTCGCGTCGCCGGCTGCGCTCGGCTGCACCGGGAGACTTTCTGACTTCTGTCGGGACTTCGTGACTTCGGCTCTCGACGGGGAGATTTAAAACCAAAGGACTGCGGCGTCACGCCGCCACTTCCTCGCTCGCTCCCGGGACGACAGCGCTCTTCCTCGGACCGCCGTGCTTTGATTTCACACTCGGTTTTGGTCCCGCGTCTACCAACGTCCGACCAGGAACACGAGTCTTTTCGTCCTTCGATCGGCGCTCGTTTAGGGAAGAAAATCCCCCCGAGAGGAGGGAGGAGGAGGGACGGCGGGAAGTTGTTGAGAAGCAGCCCGGCGTGACGCGAATTACACCGAGAGGAACCAGAACATCACTTCAATCGTCGTCGTCGCCGTCCACACGTCGAACATCCTGTCAAAAAATTAGCGCCAGGAACGAGGTTCAACTGCTATTTTTAGATCGGTGACCACGTGTTGTGGAATCAAAGGTTTTAATGGATGTTTGCGTCAGAAACTTTCCCGCGACACTTCATTCGCTCCAACGTCTGTCATACGTTTTATTGTGGCAGGAGAGAATGAACAGCAGCGAGATGTTCTGCATTAAACTGTTTAATGTCTTCTTACTGTTCCCTAATTATAGAGTCAGAGGGGGCATCGGTGTGGGCGTGATATTCATAATGTAGTTAGTAGTAGTAATGTAGTACTTATATATATGTAGAAAAGGATGAAGGGATGGAGAAAAGAGGAAGTGAAAAAGAAGACAAAACAAATAACTTAAATGAGAGTAAAAACAAAAGAGGAGAAAAGAGAAAGTTTTCAAAAAAGATAATTAAAGAAAAAGAACAAAAGAAGAAAAAACTAAAGGATTGAAGAGAGGAAGCAGCGAAAAAGTGTGAAAAATAAAGAATGAAATGGAGAAACGAAAGTTCAGAAGAAATTAAGTAAGAGAAGGAGAGAACAGGTTGAAAACAAAGGTTAAAAAGGAAAGAAAAGAAGGAGGAAAAAAAGAAGAAATTGAGGGAGACAAACAGGAGAAAATGTGAAGAGAAAGAAGGAGAAAAAACAAAAAAGAAAGTTGGTTCAAAGACGTCTCAAGGTGACCTCCTTCAAAATAAAATCAACTGCTTCATTTGTGTCTCTGACGTCCAGCAGCCGACAAACATGCAGACAAATGCTATCAATACACGCACGCACGCACGCACGCACGCACGCACGCACGCACGCACGCACGCACGCACGCACGCACGCACGCACACGTGCGTCGCATCGTTCCAGTCGTGCAATCGTGGCGAGAGATCCTTTCGTGTGCTTCTGAAACCCAAAGTCATCAAG
>JASSRZ010034690.1:3746-14758 GCA_032164315.1 Malacoctenus gilli | reverse complement strand
GTTGTGATAACCTAAGAAGTGTAATATTGATGATTGTCTAAAATATGAAAAAATAAGTATGAAAAAAGTGGTTCATGGGACCACAAAGGATCACACAAATTAGCGTTCAAATGATGGCTCAGTAGAAATTCAAGCATTAACATTGCATACAAAATAAATGGCCTACTAGTCTCTGATGTAGAAATTTGTTTAAACTGCACACCGAGTACAGGGTTTTCCCCAGCTTTTGGAGGGACTCAGGTGGTCCCTTTTCCATAAAGTCATTAGAATGCCCTTAAAAAGGCTAGATACATACAAAGTAACTTGGATAATTCCCTGGATAATTCATACTAACCAATGTAAACTCAATGTGTGTCTAACCTGTGGAAGGTTATTCCCTGTTGTCATGATTCGACAGTTCGCCGGGTTTTGCAATTGTAGGCTGCACAATGTTGAGGCATTTTGCCCCGATGTCATGCTGTTTCCCTTGGTAACACCGCTCTGCGTTTGGGCAGTCGACCGCTGTAAGATGGCCGCCAAATCTGCCGTCAGAAAAGGGTGCGGGACCAATCTCGTCAATACAGATCTGTGTCTTCGCCCCGCAACTGTGGTCTGTCTGTGGTCTCAGGCAGGTTGTTGCATAGACTGCTGACATCCTGCAGCACCACCTAGCGGTCATATCAGATCTATTTGCAGTCATATGGACGGACAGTGAGCCGAAGTTCAGTTTTGAGAAAAACACGTCTTTGACCATGAGTGAACATATTTCATTTTATGGAGTCTTTCTTGCTGAAAGCAGAGTCGATGAACCACATGTAAATTTAGCAGCATTTACCATGTTGTAGGCTGCCGTGCTCAAGGATGGCAGGTCATCCAGTTGACGTGTGGTGGTTGGATCACTCTTTTAGGGAAGAAACAGCAAGATGGAGATATATATATACTTCTCAGGCTGCACTTTACTTATCTCCACACATCAGCTGGTTCATCGCCACACAATTACTTCCTTGTTATCTCTCGCGTCTCTCAACTAACCAATGAAAAGCTAGAAGGACTGAGACTGAGGAAACTGTATGTGAGCCTTAAAGAGACAGATCCAGTTGAGAGATTATTTAACTTTTTGACGATGATGCTTTAAATATTTCAGCTTGTTAATATGTAAATAATGCTTTTGAACATCACTGTGTAAATAGTGAACTTTACAAATATATAAACTACATTTTTAGCAAATGACCAACTTACATGAATAAACCTACAAACTTTCAATGTGAATTAACATAACTTGTAAATCTTACATTCCCTTTTCTCACAAAACAAACGTCCTCGTTTGACATACAGCAAGAAGACAGACAAATAATTGACAACAATAAGAACAAATGAATGAATGAATGAATGAATGACTTGTTTTATTGTCATTGGACCAGTGCACTGGAACACAAGCTTGCTTTGTGACCTGTCCAAGGCTACATACAAACGGAAACATGACATACGGGACAGGAGGATGTTCAGCAGTCATGCAAGGCGCTCCATCCACAGATACATGCGGCGCGCTGATTGGCTTTTTTCCCTTCTTTTTGTGTGTGTGTGTGAACAAGTTTCTGACACTACACTAAAAACTTTGGCTCCCACGTTGACGTTACTCGTTATAGAGGGGTTGAAGGGCTGTGGTGTGATTTGAACAGAGTGTACAGATTGTGTCTGAAATCTTCATAACAGCTTGACTTGAAAACTTAGTCCATAAGGTGTCTGGGAGGTTAACCTCATGTGAGAGGCAGAGAGGTTTACTCAAATGGAACAGACAGATCAGGGTCAGAGTGATGAACCATCACCAGATCAGAGGAAGGAGCAGTCAAACACTTTAAATTAAGCTGTGTTGCATTAATACTCACAGGGCAACTAAATGAGGCAGATATATTTGGGCCAAAAAGAATAAACAACAAACTCCTTTATAAAACTTATGATAATGGACAGAAGAGCTCCAAACTGCTCCACAACAAACAATTAGACAGTAGTTAGTAACATGTGCCAGGGGCAAGAAAAAAATATTATATCGCAACTGAAATATTTCATGACTTATCCTAAGCTGGGCAATGCAATACTGGGGGGGGGGGGGCTACAAAGTAAAATAATATAAAATTCAAAATTACTCAATATTATGTGAATTAGAAATAATAGTCAGCATAATAGTTCTTTTTTAACTTGGTTACAAATGCAGTCAAGCGAAGGAGGAGAGGCTGCAAAGACGGGTCAGAAGCAGGTGCCTTATGTCCTGGATTTGGCATTGTAAGGTCTGAGGCAATTGTAATGGACAATCTGGAACTTCGTCAGGCTACATTCTTATTTTTGTCAATTTCATGTAACATCTGGAGTATAGACATTTTTCTCCTTAGTCTAGCCTGTATTCAGTTTTGGTGTGCATATTAAATTAATTTCATCACTCAGTAAACTCGATGTTGATTAAACACTATAGTTGACCTAAATCTGCCTCCATCGGTCCCCGCGTGTAGCTGCTTTCAGAAACAGCAGCCGTGTGCAAGCTCTTGAACGCCCAGCAAGGACCACGGAAAGTGTCGAACGAGCCCGAAAGAAGCCGAGCAGCCGGGAGGCGGGGTTGAGAGGAACTTCTTTTGCGCAATCTCGTTCCTAAAAACCTACGGAATATGCGCAGTACCGGTCTTGTAAGAAATTCTGTTCCCTGAAATTTTCTGTTCCCCCCTTCTCAGACCAGATCGTCGAGCGTTTTTTTTTTTGTTTTTTTTTTTTTGCTTCAGGTGCCACAAAGCAACTCACTTAATAATGGATAGGGCTCCGCCTCCAATACGACGTCCGGTTCTTATGACACACCCATGAGCGAATGATGCAAACCGTTATGTCTGACTGTCATGGTTTCAGTTAGTGTTTTTTGTGACTCCAAATAATCCGTAGTGTCACGTTATTAGAAATTGGATGAAATGCTGCACAGATGAGCCCGTTTTATCAGCGTCCATCACTGTTTCAGGAGCCGATGGAGAGAATTTCTAATGTTCTGAGTGTAGTAACACTTGCTGTGATAAAGACGGATTTTGTTGTGTTAAATATTTAAAATTATTGAGCAACATTTTTAGATGTGTCAACTTAAAATAACATCGGGAGTTTGGACATGAAACAATACAAAATGAGTTAGAATAAAACACTGTAATTCTCACAGTCAATTCATAAGAATTTTCAATTAAAATTCAAAATGTCTGTGGAATTCAAAATATCTGTAATCTTTTACATGGCTCTGGCATGGCTCTGCCTCCAACACGGTATCCAACACGGTATCCAGTTCTTATGGTATCCATGATACGATGCAAAAAACTCTTGACTTCCCTGGTGAAGTGACGTAAAGCTGGAAAAATTGATTTCAACAATACTGCGCAACATCCAACCTGATGGGGGCTTGTCTTTTCAAAATAAAATGAACCACATTGACAAATTTGCTTCATTTTTTGGGGGGTCATTTTCAGGAAAAAAAACCCTAAAGGTCTTCTTCTAAGCTACGGGTCTTCAACGTCTTCCAGGCCAAGTCCCTCAAATGGATGTAGAGATGGAGCAAGGACCCCCACTGATGTATGAAAGTGTGGATATATTAGACTGGTCCAATGTAGAAATGTTCCTTGTCATTTCATTCAGTACTAAGATATTCAGATAATACTCAAGTCCACATATTCATGTGTTTCTTTTGAACACGCAAGGTGGGTTCAGGGTGTTTTTACACATTTGAAACACAAGTTCAAATATATTTTATATACAGTCTTACGGTCTTCGTTCTCTTTCCTGTAATCCCCAAGACCTTAATGACTGCATAGCATTAAAAAATACCTTCATAATAATTGTCTGTGTGTTTAAAAAAAAAGGATTGCGGGAGGGGGGGGGCTACATAAAAATGTCTAATCAATCAAAATTTTCGCGACCTCTGTCCTCTCCTCGGTCATTGCTGTTTTTATCATTACATATCATGTAAACAGTTTGAAATACCCACAAAATCAGAGTACAATAATGATTGAATTAAATTTATGATCTGTGGTGTGTTTTATTCTGAAGAATCAGCGGATGTTAACGTTGCTATGGCTGTTTTGACGTTCATCAGGAGAGCGTCAGTGATGGACCACATCGACACGAGCTAAATTGTTATCTTTTGCGAAGACGATGATGTTGGTGTAGAGGATGTTTGCGCGGATCAGCAAGAAAAACCAACAGCCGACAGTAAACTGTGAGTCCTTTTCATTTGGTAAAGAGTTCATTGGGAATTTGAAGAGATTCCCCGTGAGTTAGCAAGTAACTGTGCAAATCGACAACAGGGACAGTCTCCCCTTCTAAAACATCGCTGTTAACAATTCAGCGAGGTCGACATTGACTCCGTAGAAGCACTTGCCAATTGTTGTCTATTTTTTAGTCTTTGCGAGAAGCGCAATTGATTTCTCGGTGACTCCTGCGTTCAAGCTAAACATGTAGACAGCCGTGATTTACTGATACCGAAGCAACAAAAGAGGTTGAACATGTCTACCGTGTTGTCAGTGCAAAGATATCAGAACTGGATACCGTGTCGGAGGCAGAGCCCCATTTATTACTACGTTAAGTTGTTTGGTGGCGTTCGAAGCAAAAATAACGCTCGACTTTCGGATCTGAGAAAACCCCGTGCTGCGCATATTCCATGGGGAACAGTGGCAGAGATTGGACCTACGGTTTTTGCCTTTCTCGGGGTAGTTCGACAGTTTCCGTGGTCGTTGCTGCGCGTTCACGTGCCTGCTGCCCCCGCTGTGTCTGGTAGCCTGAAGGAGAAAGCAGACTCATGTCAGTTATTATGTAATTAACAATTAATATACTAAGTCAGGGCTGAAGTGTTGATGGTATTCAATTATTTGGTATATTTTTTTTTTCAAAAAGTGAAGTGAATTGAAACCAATTTCATTTGCAGCTTCAAAACGTCGACATCACAGACGTATTCAAGAGAAATCCACCTTTCCAATGGCAGCTGCTTTATCTGGAACTTTGTTTATTATTTGTGTGAATTACTGTGAGAATGACAATTTGGTTTTGTTTAGCTTGTTTTTTTGGAACTTCTGCTGTCTTGCCTATGCAAAATGTATGGGTCGCAGGTCACATGAACCAAAAGGTCCTCAAAGAAGGTCAAAATATGAATACGGATGTGTGTTCACATTCAAGAATTTGTTTAGAATGAGCAGTTTGTTGACAGATTTTTCTCGATTGCCATGAACACTGTCGGGTGTGAACATTCTCAGGTGCACGCTGCTCAGTCACTCCATTTGCACATCACAGAGTGTCAACCTGTGAGATGGATAAACTGGTTTTAGACATATTTTGTTTTTCCTCCCACAGTCCCCTTGAGATGACGTGACAGGTCTTTTCACACCAGTTTGTCGAGGTACGCAGCGGTGACACATCTGCTTAAATCGGGGTTTTGGCCGTGCTGTCCATTTAAACACACTGACCGAAAATGTGAAGGCAGGCCCAGCAGCGGGAGGAGCACGGACTCGTCAGCCGAGGGGGGGTGAACCACAGTGCGGCCCTCACCATGGCCACGGCGTACGTCCCTGGCAAGGGTGTCGACTCCGCTGCTTCTAACTGGACCCCCGCGGTGGTGGGGAGGCCGCTGTGTTTGAACGGGACCCCCTGGATCCTCAGCTTGCTGGAGGAGTGTGTGGAGAACAACTGGGAGTACTTCAGTGTGGTGATCGGACTCATCTCCATGCTCTGTTTTCTGCTGTCCACCCTACCGTAAGCGACGACTTTAACAATCGGCCCGACCAAGAGAGTTGTCGATCGTTCAGAACAATGTAAGATAATGTATATGACCTCTCTCTAGGCAGGTTTGGGAGGCCTATAGGAATGGAAAGGTGGAGGAGGCCATGTCGTTCGGCTTCCTCTTCTTCCTCTTCAGCGGAGACGTGACCAGCTTCGCAGGCTGCTACCTCACCAGCCAGCTGCCATTACAGGTGAACACACCTGACCTGCTCCAGCTCCCTTCCACCCGCTGCACCCTGGCAGCTTTGCTTTGACATTCAAACCTGTCGTCTGTGCCTTTATGGAAAACCCCTTTTCAGGAGTGCCTCAATGACAAAGGGGTTTTCTTTTGGCCCCTGGGGGGGGGGGGCATGTTGACATTTGAATATCTCGGTCACAGACGTCTCAAACTCAGAGGACTGTGTGTTTGGTCTGTTCTCAGGTGGTGGCAGTGGTGTTTTACATCTTTACTGACTTGATCCTCATCTCCCAGTTTCTCTACTATAAGATCAAAAACAGCTCCAGCAGAAGTAAGTGAGAAGGGAAGTGAGTCCGCGGAAAATCTGCCACATTCTATTCTGTCCCTAGTCGACGCAAACCTTGTTATATACTGCTGAGAACAATTCATCCTACTGAACGAGTACACAGGGGGCTTCTCGCTGTTTTCCTTGATTTTCTTCATGTTTGTGTACTTTATTCTTGTCTTCTCGTTATTCCTCTGTTACTGTGTTTTACCCCCCCCCCCCACACACACACACACACACACAGAGAGGCCCGTGCTGAAGTGGATCTGTTTCGCGTGGTGCAGCGCCGCAACCTTGGTTCTCCTGGCTGTGCCAAAACTAATCATAGACAATAGTTCCCTTCTAGACACTCAGGTAAAAAACATCAACACTTTTTTACATCTTACCAGGGAGACAATGATTGTACTTTTTCCCTAATGTCTCCCCCTCCGCCTGTCTGTTTTCACTCGTTCCCCCAGAGACCTGCTACCTCCAGATCAGTAGAAATCACTGGCTATGTGTGTGGATACGCAGCTTCCGTCTTCTACCTCATCTCACGTTTCCCCCAGCTTTATAAAAATGTAAGTGAGGCACGGAGGTTGTTTTTTTTCATACCCCACCTTCGCAGATTTCGTGGGGGTCTGAGGCCTGGTGCCACAGGCAGAGAAAGCTGCTCTTGTTTAATGTGAAGTAGTCATGTCAAGGGGACCGAATGTTTGTGTGTTCGCGATTGCAGCGTGTATGTGTCAGCGTAAAGGAAAACCAGACGTGAAGGACAATGATGCTGTTGTAAAGCTTTGTTCTGGCTTGAATAAAGTCAGTTTTCACCTGAGGGGATCCTTCCTGGGGGGTGAGGACACCTCTGCTCGAAATGCGACTTTTGGACTATTGTGAATAACTTCTGTTGGAAATCTGTATATGCAGAAAGAAGAATGTTTATCTGTGGCATTTTAGTTTTGTTGGCAGAAAGCCTGAAACACTTTCACCTCAAGGCAAAACTTCTGAAACAATGAGAAACAGCCAAACTGTTGCTCATTGTTTGAGATCTTCCTCTGTGTTTTTACGACAAACTCTGGGCGGTCCCTTAGCATTCTGTGGGTCCAGCTTAGCAAATAATCCAGTGGGTGTTCATATAGAGTTGCCAAGCACAGATAGAGCTCAGCAGCTATAGCAGGGAATAAAATGTGACTATGTAGTCAAGCTTAATGTCGTGATTTGGTATCTGTGTGTTACAGGACTGCTGAGAAACAAAGTCAGTCTTTGTAACTCATTTAGGTGAAGCACAAGCCAATTTTTCAGTTGCTGTGAATTATCAACCCAGTTGTGCATTCAGTCAGTGAGCTCCGTTTGCTTTAGTTCCAGCGACAGTCTACAGAGGGCACCTCCTACCTGTTGTTTGCTCTGGCCATGATGGGCAACATGACGTACGGACTGAGCGTCATCCTGGTCCTGCCTGCTCTGAGGGGCTCCAAACTCTCCTTCATCATCAAACACCTGGCCTGGCTCATTGGCAGCCTGGGAGTCCTCGTCCTCGACTTTCTCGTATCCTTGAAACCGCACGTCTGCACGTCCGTACCGAGGAATTGTGACAAGGGTTTATGTGACACAAGCACGCAGGGGCTGTTTGTCCTCATTACAGTTAGTCCAGATAAGAGAATAAAAACAAACAAACAAACTTGATGTGCTCTTAGAGGAATATTTAGGATTTGTCTTGGGTTCACAGCTTAACCAAAGAAACTTGCTCAGCAGATTCTCCGTCACCTCGAGTGAAGGAAACTCCTCCCTTTGCCACCTGTGCTCCTGCTGTGATATGTTGCCGAGACTTCCAGTGTGGCCCTTGACCTTTAACCTTTGTCAGGTGACCGCCCAGTTCATCATCTACAGGAAAAATGTTCCTGGGAAAAGCAGTGGACTCATCAGCGTCCCCGAAGGAGAGCCTCTGCTGTGTGAGGAAGAGGAGCTGTCGATGCTGTAGAACGCAGGGTGGAACAGCAGCACCAGCACAGGCCTCTTCACCCAAGACAGACTGGCCAATATACTGTTTATTTTGTAAACTGTGGGTTTGTTTCTATACAGCTCCAGAGAAAATCATCCCCAGTGTATTCTTCTGTGGCTAAGTGTGCGAATACCACAGGAAAATGAGGGTATATGGTGTTTGTCTGTGTTTTTTCACTTAAGGCTACATTACATTGAAGGACCAGTTTAGCACCATTCCTATGGCTCATAATCAGCAAGCCTTCTTGCCATTTGCAATGAACTATTTCACTGAGAGTTTATCACTCCACTTTTGAATAAGAATTTTCACAAGCACGGGAGGGTGAATAAACACTTAAAAAAGCTCGCAGGACACTATATGTTTCGATGTGATACATTCTGGCGATATATAAAATCCGTCTTCGGTCACTTTGAACTCTTTGCTTTTATGTTGGTTCGTATGTATATGATGCAAAGCTGGTATGAGCACAGTTCCAGCAGAGTCATGCCTCTTTGCCATGGATTGTCCCAAAAACGAGTCTCAAGGGAAGGAGAAACAAAGAGGACATGAACTCCCCCCCCCCCCCACCTGAGAGACGTAGAGACGTTCTTTTCATTTCAGCTGGATGATGGCTCATTCCCATTTCTGCTGACCCGGAAAACACTGTGCCTTGTTCATGTCAAAATGCTCTGAACCCATTTTCCTTCCGTCTGTTACATTCACACTGAGTTGGCTTTACTTGTCTCTTAAAAAAACACCTTCCGCTTAATTTTGTTGTATATACTTACATAACTATTTGTTCATTATTTCTATGTGGCTGAAATGGTGATATGTTTTTTCAGGTTCCTTCAGATTTTTTTTATTCATTCAGGTTGAAAAAAAGACACTTTTAAATTTGGTGTATATATGTCATAATTTTTTCCCTCTTAACTGCTCGTTTGTTTTGACTCTTGTGTCATGTCGAATATGTTCTTCTTTTTCCAAGCGTTTCCCAACGAACCCTGAGAATGACCTGCGTCTGCAGGTGCTATAAGTGGGTCCCGAACCACTCCGGTGATCACATTTTCAGTAAGTTTCTTTAAACGCAAGCATGACAACAGACATGCCATTTGGACGTTACTGAAACAACTGTAAAACTGTCGAGGTTTCTTCACTTTAAACACTTGGACCCAAATGAAACTGTGCAGGTGGTTGTGTCACTTTTAATTGCCTCTGCACAACAAAGTGTATTTGCACTGCAGGTGTTTTTCTACCTCGTTCAAAAATCCGCGCTTGCTGCGCCTGAAGTTTAAAGATAACAAATGTGAACAATCACGAGTCTGTGTCTTCAGGTCTTTCACATATTGTGGATTAACCGTGAGAAGCGGGCTTCATTTTGAAATAATGTCCAGAAAACTAAAAATAAATAAATAAATAAATCAAAGCAAATTATTTTTGCCATGGTGCAATTAAAGGAAAATGTTCCCACCAAATTATTTTTGTATTGCACAATTCATTCTCTCAATTCCTTCAACATGAGCCTGTTTTTTTGTATTGTGTTGTATATTCGAATGACTCCACTGTATGCTGTGTACTTACGAGCATTTATTGAACTTGTAAGCAACTGTAAAACAAAGACCGAGTTCAAGATTTAAGCCTACATTGTTTATTGTCAGATGAATTAAAATCACAATTGTGAGTTCTGTTCAAGGACAAATACTGACGATGCTGTCATCATTCTCATAGATGCATCCTCGATTACATCCTCGGGGATGTCTTGTATGACCTAATCGAAATCTCACCAGCAGGATAACAGTGTTGTCACGTCGCAATGAGGGAGCGCGCCAAATAAGTGACTCGTGCGTTTCTGTTTGCGTCTCCGTGCCGCGTTTTGACGGAGCTCTCTGGCAACCAATTGATAAAATGCGCCACTGCGAGGGCGGGAGTAGGGTAATTCAGCCTTTTTTTCGGGAGGAGGGACTTCCTCCAGGGCACGATGGCAGGCAGCTGCTCGGGCTGACACGTAACGAAAGTTAAAGGTGCCGTGGAGGCCTCGCGACTTACCTCTGGAGCGTAAAAACACAGTCGAGCTGTGTGTCTGGACCGCTGCAAAGTGCGTCTCCGAAGGGGGGGGCATAGAAGAAGGCAAGAGCGGCGGGGGTGATTTGTACGGGTCTGCCCTGCACTTCAGCGGAACGGAGCAGGAGTTTGAACCGAAGAGGAAAGAAGAACAAATCTGGGCGGCCACTTTGAAGTTGGTTTTCGGCGGAGCGGAGCAGCGAGCAGAAGCCTATAATGCGGCGCTGCAACGAAGCAGCTCTCGGATCCTTAAGTTTGGTTTCCCCCTGCGTGGAAATGCTCGCGGAGTGAGGGGAGAGAAAGCCTCGCTCGGAAGGGGTTGGGTAGGGGGGGTGGGTGGGGGTGGGGGGTGAGTTTTGGAGTTGAGTCGGAAGTTTCCAGCGGCAGGGACTGGAGGCTTCCTAGCGCGGACGGCGGTTTGGGGGAGCGGGGGGTCAACCATGGGAAACGGCGTGTGCTCCCGGAGGCAGCGCCGAATCTTCCAGTGTCTGCTGGTGGTCACTGTGTTGTGCGGCATGCTGTACGGGGGCATGATCTCCTACGAGATGCACCAGCAGCTTCGGATGACGGAGGCCAAGGCGCTCAAGTACCAGCAGCATCAGGAGTCCCTGTCGGCGCAGCTCCAAGGTAAACACACGCAAGAGACGCTCATTCAGCGTCGCGGCGGTGACGAACCCCGACTTTCAACGTCGTCCTCAGTGCTGACAAGTGCCTGTATCACGTTAACAACATCA
>JASSRZ010034687.1:0-14795 GCA_032164315.1 Malacoctenus gilli | reverse complement strand
TGCGTGTGCATACACAAAGTGCTGACGCCAGAAGTGCTTACTCACAGTTCCAGCAAGGAGTCCAAGTCAAAAAAGAGATCCCTTGGCAGAAACCTCATCTTGTTATTTGCAAGGGAGCTACAGCAGCCACAAGGAGACAGTAAAAGCCACACAATTCAATCTATTTACTGGTTGTTGTTGTTGTTTTCCAACTTGCCGCATCAGTATTTCCCTGCAGGTGTGAAATGGCGATATTGAAAACAACTGCACACTGAGAAAATAGAGAGCAAAGTTGCCTTTTCTTTGGAGGAAAAAGGAACAGTCGACTCACAGATGTGTGAGACCCCTCAGGCCCCGCAGAGCGTTTTTGGTTATTGTTTCTATCTTGTTTCCTTCGATGAACCTGTCGGATGGATGACATTCATTCAACAACCGTAAAAAAAAAGAGAGTGTCACGTCACACTTATTTGCGATTCCAAATGATGCTCAGATTGTTCCCAGTTGAAGTCCAGGTATAAATATTTTAGCTGAGGTTGTACTTGGCACATTTTCCTCGATGATACTCACAGATACTCCAGATGAGGCAGACCAGAGAACGCATCGTCTTTGATTGTGGTCAAAGAATTTGCATTTAGGAGCCTGTAAACACAAGGCTTCATTACACTGTGAACTGTACAAAAGTTTTAAATACTGTTGCATCCAGATTATGTGTGACAATAACGAAAAGCTCGTCGAAGCTCTGAACTGTGAGTGATGAGAGGAAGAGGCTCTTACAGGAGTTGCAGTGAAGGCATGAGAGAAAACATCCCCTCTGTGATTTCTGCAATGGATCCGTTGACGATGCTTCTGTTGGGACGGACACAGAAAGGACATGAGGAGCCTGTGAGTGCCAACTGCAAGGACTGAGTGGTCCAGAAAGTAACAGCTCTGATGAAATGGTGGATTAAAGGGATGAATTCCTTCCTAAGAAAACCTGAAAGGCTCGTCTTGGTGCTGCTTGTTCTTCTTCGTGTACTCACAGTGAGTTCATCTCATTGGGAATGGTCCGGGGGATCTGAGAGGCTCCGACGCAGATGATGGTCTCCTTGGCGCAGGTGCACCCTGAAGGGCATTTGTAGTTCCTTCTGCTTTCAGTCCCGCCGCAAAGGTACAGAAGAGCCACGCCGGCGACCAGCCACTGCCCGGCAGCTGCCATGGCGCCCCTCACACCTCGATTCCAGCGGTTAAAAAACAACAACACCCCAAACAGACGGAGGTCGGAGCCTGTTGTGGGCTGTGTCCGCGGCGCGGTGCGAAACTGCAGCAGCTCAGTAGAAAAAAAAAAAGCCCTGACACAGGCTGATACCGCTGCAGCTGCGCCACGGAAGGAGGAATCCGGACCGGGGGAGGGAAAAACAACCGCTCGTCAGTAAATACAATGGCGATCTGTCGTGGAGAAAGTCTTTATAAAAATACAAGGATTTGAAAAATATTTTTTAAAAATGTAACTAAAATTTTTTGGGCATTTTTTTGTCGAAATATTAAAGAATTTGACTCAAACAGCAGAAATATGGGCCAGTAATTTCAGTCACATGAAAAGTACATTAAACAAACATGTTAAAGAGGTTTAGTGATGTAAAAAAAAATTGTTCTTCACAGAAAGTTTCCTTGGGAACGAAATTAACTATTCATATTTTACTTTATTTTGTTTTGTTTTTTTTTTTTTTGTTTGCCTCCTCTCTATTCAAGCTTCACCAGAACTAGTGCTTCGTGTACATTTTACCTGCCTGGCGTTTACCTGATGTTGTTGTGGCGGTGGCTTTCTGGGTGCAGTGCCCTAATTTGACCACTAGAGGGCAGCTGACGACAATTTAGCACGTAACGTTTCAAGTCCGTTTTAAACCCCAATGCAACTCCTCGTTTCTCTGTTTATTTTATACGTTTGAGTCTTCTGCACGTGTTATCATGATGATGCTCGTGTTGTATTGTAGATTTGCATTACTTCTCTATTGTTATGTTTAATCAGGGGGAAACTTCAGAGATTAAGACGATTAAGTCATTTTATTTTGTAAAATAAAGACAGTTCGGTGTAAAACAGTGACGTATTGGGTGAAAATGGAAAAGAAGCGATACGATTTTGATGATTCGATATAAAATTATGTGTAATTCTCATGCATGAAATTTTTGTAACTAAATATTTCTCTTTGTAAAAACAGATGTCTTGTTTTGTTCATGCAAAAATCTTTAGCGTTTCACAAATGAATGTGTGACCTGCTTCGTCTGACTGACAGTTCTGAAATGGTGCATGTGACCCAATCAGAGTTGTCATGATGATGAGCATTCGTCACTTTCACAGACAACTCAGCGTCGCCGTCCAATAAAACTTGTATTCACATCACAATTGGGTTGTTAGTTGTCCCGGCAGGCCCTAACAAGGTGCTGACCTTTGCTGGAGGACTAGTAGACTATGAGCACGAGTGAAACCCAATAGCCATTGCCTGAAGGGAGCAACCGTACATGTCTGCCATTACTGGCATAATTCATGACAGCTCAGCCTCCCGCATCGCTGTTTTTAGGCTAGAGTATCCTTAAACACTCAGGACACGTGCAAGCTGAGACCAGATGACGCACAGCAAACATCTCTTTGCTATTTCTTTCTAGACAACCATCACGATGTGATTAAGGAAGTGGAAACAGCACATTCGGAGTTGACTTTTATGAACGTGCTTTTTGATTTTTCAGGGAACGGCTTGTAACTGCAGCTGTTCTTTCCACGAGTGCAAAATGCTCCTTTTATTTGTTATCTTTGACACAGTAAATGTCATATCAATTACATTTTGGTCATATTCTGGATGTTTGTTTGGCATTGTGAACTCAATAAAAGCCGTTTACCATCATGAGGTCAACGAGTAAACAGAAGTAGAAAAAATGCTGAAATGAACAAAAGATGTGTTTTGTGCTGATGTGTTATGGAAATAAAGGATTTAATCAAGATAGGATCATAATATCAAATAAAAAAATGAAAATGCTCCAATATCGTCACAAAAAGACAAATTACGCAGAGTTGGGTCAAAATCAAGTGCTGCTTGTGATGTTTTTTAAAAAATGTCTCAGTCTTATTTTATTTGTACATAAAAGAGAATAAAATAGCAACAAACAGTGTTCCTGCCAACTCACTACAAGAATGTGTATCGTAAGTTTCATGAGGTGTGATGATCCAATGTTCAGGTAGTTTTTGTTCAGTAACCATTCATCAGTCCAAAATTCAGCAG
Organism: Malacoctenus gilli; assembly: GCA_032164315.1. NCBI lineage: Eukaryota > Metazoa > Chordata > Actinopteri > Blenniiformes > Labrisomidae > Malacoctenus > Malacoctenus gilli. The sequence continues at coordinate 11,565 of JASSRZ010034687.1, read as the reverse complement.
CACAATTATATCAGAGGACATGACAGGAAGTAAAACTCTATTGGTTTGCATGTTTATCAGCAGTTCTGATTATAAAACTTGACTGTGCAGATTTTATGGTCATTTTTAAAAATCTACATGATGCTTCTTGATAGTCAAATAAAGCCTTCTTTTACTGAAGCTCATTGTTATGTTTGTTTATGATAAAAACAATCTGAGATGAACAATCTTCACAATAGAGTTTTATATTTATGTTTGTCAAGAAAGCTTTAAATTTCGTTGATTAAGCAGAGGACTTGATGCTCAGAGTTCCTGGTCACCAAAATTGAGCTTTTGATACTTTCTTTATCAATATAACAGAAAAACTTGTTTTTTTTTAACATCCGTGGTATTTCAGCTTCTGAAACCTTCACGTGGAGCTGGTTGAAAGTGACCCACAGATACTGATACGGCTCATCAATCCTCTCTAAGTGAATTGTCATTATCGGCGGTTTAGGGTAACGCTCTAATCCCTTACATGCCCCGAACCAGCTCACATCTGACACTTTCAAATCCAAAGGCGACCTTTTGCCCTTTTGAACCATGAAACTCCTGAAGGATGGAGGGCAACCTGGAGATGTGTGGTGTCTGGCTGCTGGTGACTGCTTCACAGCAGGTGTTCAGGCGCTCAAACTTCTCCAATTCCACCTCAGGAGCTGCACAGGGCCAACAGTCAGGGTCCAAGAGGCCGGTGCATGGGACCAGTGTAAACATTCGAGCAAGCGGTGTGTAATAAATCAGTTCGTGGCACGTACTGGGAAAACCTTTCTACCAATTCCATGTATTTACCCTCTTTTTTAACCCCAGATTGTTAAAACTCCAGCTGAATTTGCCATTTGTACCTTAAGATAGTGTTATTTTCTCAACACTTTTGGTATTTAACCAAATATATTTATTCAAATTAATCTTTTATTGCTTTATTTCTTTATTTACTTCGAGATCAACTCTGATATCGCGCTTGTTTTGATCAGCTTGATCAAGGAAGCTGCACGTGTTGCATCACAATCCGTTACTTCACAGTTCACGCCATTATTTCTGCGTGTCCTCGGGTCTGCCGTTGCTTTTTGGCTGCGCGCGCTGGGCGGGAAAATCTAAACCTGCCGAAAACTTTTAATGCATCTCCGACCTATTAAAGTTTATCGACTGCTGCTCGGGGGTCCGAGCGGACGCATGTCAAGCTCTGCGAGTGGACAAACAACTGTCCCGGGGAACACTTGTCGAGCGCGGTGATCCGTCAGTGTAAAATCGACACTTGTTAAGAGGCGAAGATTGGGTGCGTTCGTGTCATCTTATGTGTCGGGAGGTGTTTATTTTTAGGCATCGTGCATAATGTGGCTCATTGGTAACAGTTTTGTGCGCACGTCTCGATGTGTGAGGGGTGAGCCAGGGTTGAAAAGTTCCCCGCTCGGTCCGTTCATAACCGTGATTAATGGCGCTCATGATTTAACACCTGCTGTTTTAATGTAGCCACTCTAAGAAACTGATCTCAACGTGCTTGCGTGAGTGGTGGCCCCATTTTAAATAGCTACCTAAATTTATCAGCTTTGTGTAGGTCAGTTCAACCTGAGCGTGCCGTGAAATTTTTAATGGAGCCCAGTGGAAAAAAAGACCTCATGCTGAGTTTTTTTTGTTGTTTTTTTTTTTGCTTCCTGATCAAATTTATGAGAAAAGAGCACAAACTTTGAAGTTCAGTCTGTGGGGCTTTTTTTTGTCAGAAAGTCGCACAATCATTGACAAAATCACAGCTATTTCTTACTTTGATGGACTTTAATGAGGTGTAAAGAGGAACTCAATTCATCCACTGGGCCAGTGCCACGAAAACCAGAAGAAGGTGTCAGAAAATAATGCCCAAAATGTAGAAAGTAAACAAGGAAGAAAAAGACAGGTAACAAGCGAAACGGTGATATCCTCAAAAAACGTTGAAATATGCATTTTGTTTGTGAGTGGCATTGAGATGGACAGTTTAATTTATGCTGTGAGACATTTAAGGTTAATCACACTTGGCAGAATGAAACAGTGACGCTACTTGTAAAAACTTTGGTTGTTTGAATCCAGTTGTAAACAATCATCACAACACGTGAAGTAATGTGTCGGCAAACTTAACAGAAGTTGTTCATGAACATTTTTTGTTAATAACTAACAGGAATGTTCATGTTCATGTAAATTCATTTGTTTTTAAGTGATCCTCTGGGAAAGTTGAATCAAACTACACAAACAAGATGTGATAACCTTCAAATCTCTCAGTTTAAAATCCATGATAGAAGAAATTCTTCCTGCCAAATTGGGATGTTTGGGATTCTTTCAAATGTATCGGATGATTCAGGAAACACGGACAAAAAGCAAATAACAGGAATTAAATGGGACGGTTTGACACAGTATTTATTTATTTGGTTGGTTAGTTAGTTCTTGAGTTAGTGCTGTTTTGTGGAAACACAAAGAGAATACCAAAAAGTACCTCAGCCCTGGAGTACTCCAGCTCTTTCTCGAAGTGTTTACACAACAGCAGCGGCAGTGACAGTAAAAGTGGGATTGGAGAGTGACAAAGGCTTTATGCTGGTGGCCTCTGTCCTTGATAGTGCTGTCAGTGTGCCCTCCACACGGAGCAACTGTTGGCCCACTCCCCTCCCTGCTGCATACCAGCAACCTGGGGCCCTGTCCAGAAACAAACTCACACTCTGACAGACCTTTAATATGCAGATCATTATTATGCAAGACGGTCCACTTCTGCTTGCTGCAGCCCAGAATGCATCAACATCAGCTTACACACGTTTATTGTTTGTTGTTGTGTTTACGATGCATCCAATAGGCTGCGTAAACATTGTCAACAAAGTGGGACCGAGTCCCCTGAACGAAACTCATTCGACTGATCATGGGAGGTTGAAAGAGCTCCAGCATGATTGAAGCAGCTCTCAGATCTGTCCCGCGAATGAACAGATACAGTTAATTCTTTTAGCTGGCTGGCACCAGCTGATGGCGATTATTTCTCGCCACTGATCTCACAGCTGTTCCAGTGGGCGGACAAAGTCGTGAGGCCGCTCCGGAGCTCACGAATAAGCTCGGCGCCAATTTTCACCCAAGAAATGGAAAAGAGTTAAATATAACAGATCTGGTTCGTCAGTGACCCATCAGTGTTGCTTTTTGTATTCTTGTTTTGACGTCGTGAGCATGCGCATCAACAACAATGTTCATGAATTTGTGCAAACTGAAGCTTATTTATATCGTGATCTTATCTCAGAGTGGCTCCTTATTCTTAGTAATTACATAACGGCCTTTTTGAGCCCACCACACTCATTCAACACTGTAGAAGGAGTATCCGCGTCATGGCAAACTAAAGCCAAACTTTTTGCTCTTGACGGTGGGAATTTCAAGTTACTGACGTTTTAGTGAATCAGTTTTGTTTCTGCTTTTGTTCTGCCTGGCTTGTTCACTAAATAAGGAGGGGAAAAGATGTTTTTTCCCGGTCATTCTCCCTGAAACGACAAAAAATGAACAAAAAAGTGAAGATTTTATTGTGAGAAAAAAGCAATGTGACCGCAGAGGAGCTGTTCTTCCTAAAAAGGTGCTGAAAACGAACTTTGGTCGACAGAAAAGTTGGATTTAAAGACACAACTCGGCGCAGCAGCCGGAGATCCACAACACAGGCAGCAGCGTGGGATTTTCCCTGGGACCCCCCCTTCTCCTCCTCCTCCTCCCCCATCTCTCTCTCTCTCTCTCTCTCTCTCTCCCTCTCTCTCTCTCTCTCGCTCTCTCTCTCTCGCTCGCTCTCCCCCTCCCTCCCTCCCTCCCTCCCTCGCCGCCCGCCGTCCTCCGCCGCTCCAGCCTGCAGAGTTTTCCGTCCTGTGTCAGGGTAACATCGTAAACGAGGACCACCTGACGGTGAGACCGGTCTAAATGGAAGCAGCGGAGAAAACTCTCACTTACCGAGATGACACCGGACTTCACAGCAAGCTGCTCACGGAGATCAAGGAGAAGGACACCAGCAGGGACAGCAAGGACCAGCCCGCCGAGACGCACAGCGACGAGTCCAACTATGTAGACCTGGACATGAAACCCGAAGGCCCCAAAACCGTGAAAGTCTCGTTCACCGGGGAGGGAAACCAGCTGTCAGTGATAAAGTGCGACCACGCCAAGCAGGGGGAGCATGGGGGCGACGGCGAGGTCACTTCGGAGGAGCTCGCCGAGGAGCGGCCGCAGGACGCGCAGGACACCGTCCCCGGCCAGCCTCCCGCGGAGGGTCCCACCGAGCTCCCCCCCGCCGACCGGGACTCCGAGGACGAGACGCAGCGGCAGGCCGAGCTCGACCCGAGCGACTGCAGCGAGCATGTGGGCACGGAGAGCGACGAGCTCCAGTACACGGACATGTATCTGAACAGCCGCACGGAGTCGGACGACGGCGCCAGCGCCGTGCTGTCGGACCACTGCGGCTCCGACACGGTGGAGGACGAGTCCCACTATATCACCACGCACGAGATCCAGCTGACCGAGCTGGACCACGACGTGGACTACGACCTGGGCCGCGGGACGTGCTGGGAGTTCGAGGACGACAACCTGGTCTACTCGTTTGTGGATTACGCGTCGTTCGAGAGCGATGAAACCCAGGAGGGGACGCTGATACTGGAGGGCAGGAGCCAGGCGAAAGTGCAGTCTAATCTTGGTGGAGCAGTTGTCAGCACCGAGCAGGACGAGAGCGATCTTTGCGACTCGGACAAATGCGCCAGCTCCGACGAGAGTGTCTGCAAAAACCACACGGAGGAGCCCGGGGCGGGCCAAATCCACCTGTCCATTAAAACGTCGTCCCGGGCCGTGCGCGACCCGGTCGGGGTCTTTGACAGCGCGACCTGCGGGTACACCAAACACATAGCAGACAGTAGCCACTACTCCTTTGTGAGCGCTGGCGCCAGAGCGGGGCCCCTGTGCGATAGAGCCCAATATTTCATCCCCGCTCCGGGCCGTCAGCACCTCGCAACCAAACTGAGACGGAAAGATATTAATGAGTATTCCAGCGGAGCCTCCAGCTCCATCAGTGAATTGGACGACGCCGATAAAGAGGTGCGTAATTTGACCGCCAAGTCTTTCCGGAGCTTGGCGTGTCCATACTTCGATGCCATCAATCTCAGCACCTCCAGCGAGTCTTCGGTGTCGGAATATGGGCTGAATAAATGGGCGTACGTGGACTGGAATTACGGGAACCTAGCGCAGGGACGAGAGCGCAGCGTAATTGCGCACAAGACTTCCAGCGCCACGCTGGAGATGAACAGAACCGTGGACGGCAAGCGGCAGGGCAAGTCTCTGAAAGCGCCTCCAGCCAAAATGTACGCCGTGAACAAGAGAGCCACTTCGCAACAATCGGCGTCGTCGAGTAGGAAAATCCAGCTGAGAGATGGCGCGCAGCCAGCGCAGCGGGGCGTCACGTTGAACTTCCGCTGCAACGTGGAAGCACAAGACGGAGGCAGAGGTCCGAAGAGCTCCAAAAAGGCGCGATCTGGCGAAGTGACCGGGACGCTGTTGGCCCGAGCGGGCTGCGAAATGCAGTATCATCACACGGACAGCATGGGAGACACTCACAAGAGGGCCATTTTTGCCTCCAGTCTGCTGAAAAACGTCATTTCCAAAAAGATGCAGTTCGAGCAGGAGCGCAAGATGGAGCGGGGCGAAATCTGCGACACGCATCCGGCCATGGCTCAAGGGAGAGGCCTGCAGAGGCAGCTCTCCGAATCGGGCTCGGGGTTCACCGTGAATTCGGCCGAAGATCAACGCCTGGAGGGGGGCCGACCTGGCTCCCGCGGCTCTGCAGAGGACACCAAAAGCGGCAGAGCGCCAGAGCCTTCGGAGAGGGGTCAGGAGGAGCCTCAGAGAGCGCTGCTCGTCCACAGCGAGAGCAGCGCTTTCAACTCCTTGAGAGAAGACGAGCCACCGCCCGGAAAGGAGGCCCATCCCGCGCCGGCGACGGACGCGCAGGCCGCCGCGAAGGAGGGACTGGACACCAGCAGCATGCTGACCAAACTGCTTTTCGTCCCGAGCTGCCAGCTCCTTCCGAAGGACAAGGATTTCACAGAGGACTTCGCGGGACACTCCTCAGCCGGCGCGCAGAATTGCGAGAAGGACCCGAAAACTAACAACAGCGGCAACGCGGGGGCCAAAGAGGCGAACGGCCGGGCGGGGAAAACACCCGAGATAAAAATATGCCTGAGGAGTGTGAAAGAAAACAAAGGCTGCACCCTGAATATAGCCAGCCTGTTGACCCCTAAAATAAGTTACAATGTCAATGCGCTCAGAGTTCCAGATGAAACCAGATGCCACATTTTGACGGCCGCTGAAAGGGTTCCGAATTTCACGGTCCGAGATATCCGAGAAACCAAGTGCAAGTTTCAGACGCCCATATACCAGGTCAGGGACGTGCGGAAACTGGTCAAAAGCTCGTACCGCTTCGTGTCTTTGGACAACAGCGAGAGCAAATGCTCCGCAGCAGCCGACAAGCCCGAGGAAAAGGCCAAAGCGGAGCCTGTGAAGCACGTGTTGCCGTCCCCAATCGTCATCAAGTGCAATTCGGTCAAAACGAACAATCGTCCGCAGAAACAGGCCGAGGCAGCCGCCCCGTCCGAAAGTGAAAACGTCCCCTCGCAGTGTCTGGCGAGCAGGGGGCCGGCCAAGCAGGGCCAGGCCGAACCGTCGGAGACTCAAACCAACGCCGAGAGCAAGCCGGCCAAACAGAGGCCGGACAAGTTCTCGGGCGAGGTCGCCGACCGCAGGAGCGAGCCCGCCGTCCCGAAGCAGGACGCGCTGGAAAAGCTCAAAGCCGCCGTCAAAACGATGGAGCAGCTTTACGTCTTTGACCGGAACGAGTGGAAGCGTAAGACTCAGGCGCCGCAGCCGGTCACAGACAGCCACGTGCTGCCACTCATAGCCAGGGAGGAGCAGGGAGCGGAGGACGCGGAGGTGGCGAACGCCTTCGCGAGCGCCACGGAAACGGGGAGCACGCAAGGAGACAAACAGGCCTCGAACGTCATACACGTGCCGTACAGCAGCGACACTTTCAAAACGCAGTCGCAGCAAGGCGCGACGTTCACAAACAAAAGCGTCCTCCACTTCGGCAACAGCTCTCGTGTCAGCGTGAGCTCAGATAGTAACTCGATTCCACAAAGCTCGGCGCCGCAGACATCATCGACTATGAAAAGCTCCAAGACACCGGCGGCTCCGCTGTCGGTGAAAATCGAGCCGGCCAAACGCGGCCAGGTGGAGCAGGGAAAGGTCAAAATCACTCCCATGAATCCCGCTGTCACGCAGGGCTGCCCGGACTCGGAGAACTACCTGACCATCCCGGGGCTGGGCTACACCAACGAGATCCACCTGACGGCCGCAACCCCGCGCGTCGGCGAGGACAAATCGGCAGACGGCAGAGGGGCCGAGCGCAAAAAGGCTCCTCTCGTCGCCGAGTTCCCGGCCACGAGCATCTACCACCACTCGCCGGCGGCGGCGGTCGCGGCGGCGCCTCTCAAACAACAGCAGGTGTTATGTTTCTCGCCGTCCGTCCCGACGGTGTCCCCCACCCCTTCCTCCGCAGAGACTGTCCTCCAAACTCAGCGCAAGATGCTTTTGGACCCCACCACGGGACATTACTACCTGGTGGACACCCCCATCCAGGCCACCACCAAAAGACTCTTTGACCCCGAGACGGGCCAGTATGTGGATGTACCCGTGTCCCATTCGCCCGTGGCCCCCGTCACCCCCGTCACCCCCGTCACCCCTGTGCCCCTCTCCTTGTCCCCCCTGGCGCTCAGCCCCGCCGCTTACGCGCCCACCTACATGATCTGCCCGGGCTTCATCTCGTCGCCCACTTTAGCGGCTCAGGCCGTTTTGCCGCCGTCCCCGTGTCTCTCCGAGGACGCCAGGGGGGAGAGCGGCAAGCACACCAAGAGCCCCCGGCTGGAGAGCGGCCCCGCCGGCGCGGAGGGCGCCTATTACAGCGCCACGCGGGAAGCTCCTCTGGGGCCGCTCAAGCTACCTGTGAGCCTGAGTCACGTGACCACCAGAGGGAGCGCGGCGAGCTCCGACAGGAAGCCCGTGATCAGCATCACAACGCAACAAGGTCCAAGAATCATCGCCCCTCCCTCCTTCGACGGAACGACGATGAGCTTCGTCGTGGAGCATCGGTGACCAAGAGAGCCTCTTCTTCGCACATGTAAGTCTGCACCAAACGCCACCAGAGTGACAGTTTCTGTGTGAATGGAGGACACCACGTCCCAGTCCCCTCCTGTCGTCCCCTCCTGTCCCCTTCTCTGTCCTTTGCACTCTAATTTCTCTCTGACAGAAAATGTTCACGAGAAGCACATCAAACGCTTTCGCCTCCCTGTCAGTCTGACTGCACAGAAGCTGCGGTGTTTGCCGTTGTAACGCAAGTTTGCTGTTTCGTTCGCATTGTTGTGAGTCGACCAGCTGCTCTTCTGACCGAAGACATTCAAAAGTGCATGTTCGAAGAAATCGGATGAATAAAGATGTTGCTCAGGAAGTAAATCAGCTTCACGCATGCAGACAAACAATCAACATTGCAGCACGAACACATGAATGTATTTTATTATGTGTGCGGTCGAAAGCTCAACAAAGTCGTTTTTCAAGGTAAAGTTGTCTGTCAAATGTAATGGTTTGCTGTCTCTCTTTGTTGTTTGTCATAGTAAACAGAATATTCCAAAGATTTTTTTCGCTGTGGTATTTTTTTGGGGGACAAATCATCCAAAGAGATATATTTCCAAACGCCACTTTTGTAGTTTGAACATTTTATTCCACACTTTTATGCTTTAAATTCGGTTCACAGCATGCAACAATCTGGCAGGTGAAATGTAGTAAAAGTAAAATTCAATTGAAGAAAACAGAATTATACTTTGAATCAACAGTTCACTAAATCGTCTGATTCATTTATTTCATTCTTTTAGTCATTTTATAGAGTTAAGAAGCAATTTTCATCTTTAGTGAAAAGTTGTGAAAAAGTATTTCCACATTATGATATGAAACAAAGCTTATCACAATTTGAGAGTAACTGAGAACAGTTGCTGTTTGGAGGCATTTGAATACACTCGTCTTCATACATTCAGTTTATTGAAACTTTCAGGTAAATAAACAAACCGAGACACATTTTCAGGTTCAGGTTTTTACGCTTTCGTCTCGTGTTACTTTTTTTCCCTCTGAGCTCCAGGAGCCGACGCGCAGCAGCGTTGGACTGAGGGCGGCACGTTTCCGCCGGGGGTCTTTTCTACTCGTTTTTGTGCCGTAAACGCAGCCGAAGCAGGCGTTCGGCGGGGCTGCAGCCCCCCCGGTGTCACGTCAGTGTTAATAGACATGCAGTAGCTTCATGACAGGTAACCGGACACGACTGAGCTCGGCTGGGAGATTGGATTTTCAGCCACGGCTTGCAGCTTTTCTCTGCATTACACATCGTCGGGCTATTTTGATGGCGTGAGACGAGTTTGTTTACACGGTTTATTCTCAGGGCAGGAAAGTGTCACAGGAAACTATTCGTGTTAGTGACACCTTACATTAAGGTATTCCTAATCAGTTATAAATGCTTTAATCGCTCTGATAATGTTACAAGTCCATTAATTTGCTTGGGCCTCGTGCATGACATCTGGGTGGGAAAAGAACAGGTTTAAGCAGCATTTTTCCCTTAATAATGCAGTTAATTGTCACTTTAAGGATCAACCGGGATATAAAGACAACATTAATCGTAATGAAATGATTATTGATCTATAATTGGACAAAAAAACCCAACATAATTGTGTTCTTGATGCAGTTCACTCAGACTGATTATATATTAATAGTTAAAAATAAACTGCTGATTTTGTAGTTTTCAGTGATTTTTTTGTTTAGTTTTACGTGGAGAAAAAAAAAGAATAAACGAGAAGCACTTGGAGAGCGCAAACCTCTGCCAGGACTTCTGTTTATCTCTTGCGTGCTGGACTCTTAAAGGGCCACACACTCTAAAAACATGCAGATGGTGGGGTTTTTTTTGAACATTTTGGATGACAGGATGACCACTGAAGTATAATCCCACTCTCCTTGCACCACAACCTTCACACAACCTGCAAATTTGACGAAAGTAAAAACATATACATATCTAGAAACTTTCAAGGGGTTTTACTTTCAGTCCTTAAACAAACACTGCTACATCACTGCATTACGAAGCCTAAAACTTCCCGTTTGACAAACTAACTGAGCAACAAAAGCTTCCAAATGTTTGATTCGTGCCACTAAGAATAACATGCCAATCTGTTCTTGCGCGATGCGTGCGTCATAAATCTTTGTGCAGATAAATCAGAGCCGTGGAACTCGGGTCTATCGCCCACCGGTGCGACTTTAGGACACGTCAGACTCAGTATGTCAAGCTCAGCTTGATGTTGTCAGATTTAACTGGCTGTACATTCTCAGCATCCATCACAGTCAACTTTAGCTGCAGTGTGTCATGTAATGCTCGGCGTTTGCATGCTTATATAGAAGCACGGTACGCGGCGTCGGAGCATACGAATGGTGCCGTCTGAAGCAGCTCTTCGAGTCATTTCAGCGCTTTTCCTCTCCTGACAAGTTATTTTCATCCTAGACACTCACAAATGTACCATGACAAAAGCCTGCAAACACAAGGAAGAAGATAAAACCGAATCGCATGAGAGAAAAGCAAAAATAACGTGAGCATAAGCAGAAAAGCATGCAGCTATTTATATCCAGGTCCTTTTTTAATGAATTAGTCAATTTGTTATGTTTGCTTAGCTGCTTTTTAAAGAAGGACGTATTTTTCATCATGCACGTGTTTTTCAATTGATGGATGTATGATAATAAAAAACTAGACTAAAATTTCAGAATAAATTTTGAGGGCTACTGCCCGTTGCATTTCTATTGAACATCAACAACGATTGTGGCCAAACCGTGCGACATCCGGACTCGTGGCTCCCATATGTGAGAGTTGCATCTTTCGTGACCGTGTCAATCCTTGAACGGTGTTTTTGCGTGGTCGTGAGGCTGAGTCACGAAGCCTCGAAGTGGCCTGGGTGTTTTTTGGCCTGTTTTTCAGCCTCCCCATTCATGTCAATGGGGAAAAAGCTCCCGCTTTGTCGCCGTTTACTTCGGCATGGCCCCCCTTAACGAGGCTTATTGAGCCCAACTGTCCTTGTGGCTGCAGAGGTGATGCAATCAAAACAGCTGGACTGGGATAAAGACTGGGATAAGGGGGGGGGGGGTAACCCCAAAAAGAACAATGAGCTGGTCTCAATATTATGCTGCAGGGAGCTGTCTTCAATGAGAGAGGAAGCACATTCTTCCTGATGCAGTCACAAATATACACACACTTACAACTCGCCCAAGTCAATTCTCAGCTAATGTGTCAGAGCAATAATACAACTGCATGAGCATGAAGGATACATGTCAGCTGGGTGTAACCCTGGGGGGAGGAGGGGGAGGGTCTCACATAGGGTTTAGTAGTAGTGTGAACAGAACAGCGTGTGTGTGTGTGTGTGTGTGTGTGTGTGTGTGTGTGTGTGTGTGTGTGTGTGTGTGTGTGTGTGTGTG
>JASSRZ010034685.1:0-14807 GCA_032164315.1 Malacoctenus gilli | reverse complement strand
CGGCAATTGTATGTGGGAATACACATTCCTCGAAATGCACCGGAGCGCATGAGTGACCCATCCAAGATGGCGGCCGCACTTAGACGTCAGCTCCAACAAACGGCACCCGTCCATAAGGTGTCTACGTATTATTGTCTGAATGTTACGAGCACTGACCAAGAGCGCTCGTTGCAATTAAAGGGGCAGTAACAGTTTTTGGAACACAACAAACTCTTTGAAGAACATTATTTTGATAGAAAAATATTGACATTTTATATGTAAGTCTGATGATGAGTCAGAAAATTGAGACATCTGACGTTAGGAATATTGTTCTGGTTATTTCATATGGACAAAATCATTTTTGGAGGCTTTTTGATGGTCCAGTAAAGATGCTAACTGCCTGATTGGGGTGTTTCAGAAAAAGAGTTTATTGTTCACATGACATGCTTTCACTTGAACACTTTGTTGAACAGTTATCGCTGAAGTCTTACACTTCGAATCAGTCACTCGTCAAGCACAGTACAGTTTATGATGAAAACTGTTGGGTGTTGATGGAGAGTGGTCCATGTTTAACTGTACAAAAGTAATAATATGCAGCGGGACCGCCACCGAAGACTGTGATCAATACGAGACGATCAAACTGATGTTGTTCAAATTCTAATCAAAACAACGCTCCAAACGAGCAGTTGGATGAAGGGCCGTCTCCATGGAAACCAGTCACACCACCAGGTGGCTGTGATGTATGTCGATGATGTCATTCTGAGGTCAGCAGTGCTGCAGGTCACTTCAACTTAACTTCTCGAACGTCGTGGTCAAAAGCCCGAGTTTGCGTCGTTCATTTGGATCGTTGCACCGGAGAAAGCACCAGCGAAAATGCTTTTCTCGTGTTGCCGTGCAGTAGCAGAGGTAAGTTTCACTCAATTCTACATGTTCCACATATGAAAAGATAAAAAAGAAGTGGCTCTAGTCCAAGATTTCTTGTTGCGGGGACAGCTCACAACGTTTGTGCAGTTTGTGCTGAAGGCAAGAAAACGCCCAAACAATTCTCCTAATGTGTATTTCTTTGGGTTTTTTTCAACAGGAAACGGAACAAGTTTCCAGGAAACAAAAGAGGTAAGCGAGTGCACACCTGAAAATGCGAAAAAAAAAAAAAAAAATTCTGTTGACTGCGGTGTTGAAGTTTGCTCAGGAGTTTGGAGGAAGCCTTAAAATCATTTTACTCAATCAAATATTTCACTTGTGTTTAATTTGAACCTCCATTTAGTATATTTGAGGGTAAAACAGGAGACATTTGACCTGAAGCTACTTTTTTCCCCCGCAGTCATGAAAAAGGAGCAGAGACGAAGACCTCGCCGACCTTTTGGCAGACGGTCAGGAGGAGGCTAAGCCGATTTATTCGGTTTTTCAGGGTATGTTTACCATGTTTACTCTCTCTGACACACACACACACACAAACACACTCACAAAATTCAGTGTTTTCTCACATGACTGTATCTGTTTTTACTCTGCAGAGAAAAAAGACGTCTCCTGCTCCAGAAGACAGGTAACAATCTCGGACTGCATTTTCTAGCGTCCTACATCAGCGTGCTTGATCGCCATCTAAACATGAAACAAACACTCTTGTTTATTTGGCTACTTTGTGTCCTCAGCATCTCCCCGGAGGACTCCACAGAGGAAGAGCTGCAGGACTCCTCCAGCTTGGCTTCGCAGCCGGACGCTGCGGAGTCTGAGCTCGAGCCGGAGGAACCCGGGTCCGAAGAGTTCGAACAGCTGACGTCGCTGTTCGAACCCAACCTCGTGAAGGACCCAGAATTCCTGGAGGACCTCATGTCCAACATGATGCTGTAAGAAGTTTTCCGAGAGCAGACAAGATTTTGCTTGCTCACTTAAAACCACCTGTCGCATCACAGTGCCCTGACTGAGCTCTTCCAAACTGGCTCTCTGACTTGGTTGTATTGTTTCGGCTTTTTTTTCCAGCTTCAGCTCGACCGCAGATATCTCCGAGACGCTGCACCCGCAGGAGTCCTCGACTCCAAAGGGGCTGGAGGTGGTCAACGGTCAGCCCCCCGTTGACGCATCTGCTTCCCCAAAGGATTCGGAGAAAATCCAGGACACCGTCGAAAACGCGGCGGTGACGTAAGTTTTGAGATCTTTTCTGTTCAATTTGAGAGGAAGCTTCAGCTTCAAGCAGCGGATTACACCTCAAACACCAACAGTCAGACTTTTAAGAGACAAAGGGATGTTTGTTGAGATGATTCCAATTAGAAATATTGAACTCATTCTGTGTTCCTCTTGTCGTTTCAGCAAGAAAAAGAGTCCTTTGGGCGACCGTTCCCCCCGGAATGGTTACACGTCATACCAACGTGGGTAAGTACATGCAGATAACAGAGGAATCCCTCAAAGTCACAGAGTTTGTAGAAAGATGGTTCCGGTCTTGGATGAGGAAAGAAACGATGAGATTGTCATGTGTCGTGTGTCCGCAGGTTTCCCAACATTGGTATGACATGCTATATGAACTCCAGCCTGCAGAGCCTCCTCACCCTGCAGGAGTTCGTTGGGAGCCTCAAAGAAATGAGCCCCATCTGGAGTTCAGTCCCTGATGGTTTATTATTAGGGTACGCAAAGCTCTCAAGTCTTAAACGCATCTTAGAAATCACCCAGTACAGACAGACAGATGTGGAGCATAACATACAGGAACCGATCTGACAACAGACATGTCTGTCCTCCTGTCTCTCCGCAGCCTCCTGAATGAAGTCAGCAACATTCAGACGTCAGGGAACGACGGGACCAAAGAGGAGGTCCTGTGGAATTTCAGGACGGTTGTCTCCAGTGAGGTTCTGGAATTTGATGACGACCAGCAGAAAGTGAGTGAGCTGGAACCACACCTCCATCTGGTACTTTGCGCTTTCTGTGTATTAACTCTGGTGTGTCTTTGTGTGTCCAGGACGCTCACGAGTTCCTGACGTCGCTGCTGCAGCAGGTGCACAACCTGGCACCTGTGCTGAGCGCGGCGGCGGCTAAACAGGGCAGAAGCTACACCTGCCCTGTCCAGGAGCACCTGATGTTCAGGATGGAGACCGCCAGGACCTGTAAGAGGTGAGAAGTCATGTCTCCGACATGTCCGCTGATATCTTGTCCTTCAGTAGTCACACGTGACCTCACTGTGACCTCTGCGGTTGGATTAACAGCTGTGCTTGTTTGTGGTGCAGATGCGGTTCAGGAAGCAAGAGGTCGGAGGACTTCAACAACCTGTCCGTGGACCTGCTTCCTGGTGGCTCCATTGAAGACCTCCTGGAGTCGCACCTGCAACCAGTAGACGTAGACTACAGGTGTGAATGCGAAGGGATGACGTCGTCGATGAAATCGACCTTCGCAACCCTTCCTAAGTGAGTGACCTCACAAGTTTCAGGTTCCCTATCGGCGGTCCTCCGACCGAGAAAGGGTCCACACGATTAGTAGAAAGCCCACCAATGACTGCCATGCTTGCCGCCTGCCTTTACACAACATGCACTCACTTCTGGTTTCTTTTTTCTCCCTCCGACAGCGTCCTGGTTCTACATCTCAAGCGGTTCAAATACACGCCGTCATTTGAACTGCAGAAGATGTACGATCCAGTAAGGTTGCAGAGGGACTTGGTGGTGTCATCCAGTCAGGTAACGCACGCCCATCTGAGCTGTCAGCATCCAGAAGCGTGAGCAGGATGTGAACGCTCACATGGAAGAGTCGCTGAGTGCGAAATTAACTGTCATGTCACTGTTTCTCCTCAGGGTGGTGGCTGCTACACTCTCGTCAGTGTCATCAGCCACTTTGGCAACACAGACGAAGGTGAGTCAATCACGGTGACGTGTGACTAAAGTCACAGCACGATGAAGCCAATGGTTACAGGTCACAGTGTGACCTGATGAAGACGCTAACTCTGAGCTCTCTCCCATCAGGCCATTACATCAGTGACGGCATGCACCCCGAGTGGCGTCCAGACGAGCTGGCCGACCCCTGGTTGACCTATGACGATTCGACGGTCACCGAACGGACCGGCTCGTCTGTCGTCGAGCGTCGACGGAGCTCTGCTTACGTCCTGTTCTACAAGCGGATGGTAAGAAGCTGCGGCATGTCACCGCGAACTGAGGTCCGGCTGAAGCCATCGACACGCTCAGTGTGTGTTTTGTTTTTCTCCCTCAGACGGAGGACCAGAAGTCCGAGGGCACCAGTAATCTCATGAGGAGCAGCTCCTAAGAAAATAGGTAGGTAGCAGCATTTCACCGTAAACTGAGGTCTGGCTGAAGCCATCGGCATGCTCAGTGTGTGTTTTGTTTTCTCCCTCAGACGGAGAACCGGACGTCCGAGGGCACAAGCAGTGGCATGAGGAGCAGCTCCTAAGTCAAAAGGTAGGTTGTAGCATGTCACCGCCAACTGAGGTCCGGCTGAAGCCATCGACATGCTCAGTGTGTGTTTTGTTTTCTCCCTCAGACGGAGGACCGGACGTCCGAGGACACCAGCGATCTCATGAGGACCAGCTCCTAAGATAATAGGTAGGTTGCAGCACGTCACCGTGAACTGAGGTCCGGCGCAAGTCGACATGCTTCAGTGTGTGTTTTGTTTTCTCCGACAGACGGAGAACTGGACGCCCGAGGGCACCAGCAGTCACACAAGGAGCAGCTCCTAAGAAAATAGGTAGGTTGTAGCATGTCACCGTCAACTGAGGTCTGGCTGAAGCCATCGGCATGCTCAGTGTGTGTTTTGTTTTCTCCCTCAGACGGAGATCCGGACTTCAGAGGGCACCAGCAGTCACAGGAGGAGCAGCTCCTAAGAAAATAGGTAGGTGCTGCTCATCGTGTCCGTGTTCTCTATCCAGAGAGGAGACGAGGACACCAGGCATCACCTGGATCAGCTGGGCGTCCCTGCAGCCATGAAGAGGATGAGGAGCAGGCGTCTCCCCTCTTCACCCTCAGGAGGAAGGGTCTCCCGGAGGGCCTGGCTCCTCCCAAGGTTTCTTCCTCCAAGAGGGAGTTTTTCCTTGCCACTGTCGCCCAAAAGCTCACCGGACTGCAGCAGGAAGCATCTCATCAGATGTGGACCTTGGTCGGATCAAGCTAACAGACATTCTGACAAACGTGCATCTTTGGTTCGTCGGTGCCTTCAAGTTTCCTTGAGGTACAAAAAGGGGTCTGCCACAGGCAGGCGAGGGTTCTCTCCGGGCACTCCGGCTTCCCCCTCACCATCAAACATGCACATTTGTTCCTCCAAAGTTGTCTGGAGGCAGGAGAAAATGTTGGAGGCCTGACTAAGGTCAGGTCTTTGCACATCCATCTCCTGCAGCAGCTTGATCCAGACTGAGGGGACTGAGGTGACTTGGTGCAACACCAGAGTCACAAAGGCAGACCGCAACGGTTTGTTCTCGATTGAGCCCTGGAATAACTGTTAGGGGCTTCACTAAAGTTATTTGATTTGGATTTCTTGTCAGAGGTCCATCATTTGGCTTGGAATCGGTCCCACATCCTGCTGCTGAGACGCTCCTTCACTGCTCCAGAGCTCGGCTTGCCCTCTGGGAGCAACGGTTGATTCGGCCCGAAATTAAAAAGATTCGATTGGCCGTCAGAAATTTTGAAAATAAAATTGGAAATCGGAAACAATACATCTTTGAAGTGTGTGCGTGTCTACTTATTTCTTCTGTATCTACAAGATGTTTCATGGGTTTTTCCACAACAAAGCGCGATTGCGTTTGGTGCCCCCGATGCAGCCCAGCATCCGCGGACTCTGCTGCCTCGTTTCGAGGCTCTTTGTGTCCGACTTTTGTTTCCACCTGCTGGATTAGATCCGATATCTGTGCGAAAAGTCTGCAGGTCTCGGTGCCGCACTACATGCACCTGTGGCCGCAGATGTGATTGGACACTTTAAATTCAGGGATTTGGTCAGAAAGTGAATCCTCTCTGCAATATCAGGTGTTTATGTTTCCAAAAAAGTCAAAGGTAATGTTTAGTTTTGACTCCAGTGTTTAATCTAAGTGAGAAAAAAAGTGGTGCAACGGCAATGCTGGAACACCTGCAGTCGTCCTCACCAATCGCCATGAGTCCCAGGATTGGTTCCACAGTAACATAAATTTCAGTAAAACAGAGGTAGTTGTGAGCTGAAATCAAGACAGTCTGCTCTGTGTGTTGCCGGGGTTACATTCGGTCTATTTTACAACAATAATATCTAAACACATATTCCCCACGAGCTCATGGCTGTATCACAGGGAAAATATACAACCTTCACACATTCACACATTTTACACTTTACAAAAACTGAAGACAGAATAATAACTTTGCATTCTATCTATAACTGTATAAAATAAATTATTTCTTTAGAGTTCCCAAAAGCCTGGGAAACCCATCTATTTTTCTTTAGAGCTTTCTTTGAACTTAAAGTGTGCAGGAGCCCAAATGAATCAATGCAAACTCAAAAAAACATGTGGTACACCTGCAAGTCAATGTGCAGGTGAAAGGAAACCGGGACGCCCGCGATGCAACGGTAACGCCAACAACGCGCTTGCCGCTCGGAGCACGCCGCAGATTTTAAAGTGCTTTGAAGTCCGTTTTCAATGCTCGCAGCAATTTCCTTTACAAAGTCCCTTTACAACACTCACAGACATGCAATGGAATTTACAACAGCCACTGGAGTCATATTTAACAACCCAGCTGCCTTTGCGCCAAAGGTTCCGCTTAATAATATAAATGAAGTAAAGAAATCGAGAAATGATAGGATAAATAAACCAAAAAGCAAAAAAGGAATAAAACTTGGGTGACTGGACCCTTAAGATCGTCATGATATAACTTAAATGAAATACACACATCTTTACACACATCTATCAACTAATTCACAGAAACAGGATTCAAAGAGAAATAAACACACATTTCAAGACGTTTGATTTTAAAAACACTCCCGGCTGGTTTCGATAAATAAATAGACTTTAGCTAAATTTCCCCTCCATTTAGCAGCTTGTCATAGCCTGCTAACAAATTAGCGTGCTAACAAATTAGCGTGCTAACGCGGAAACAGGTGTGGCAACTCACCGGGAAAAATCAAAGATTTCCGGCTCAAATGTTGAAACTGTAGCTCTGAACCGTCCCAGACGTCTCTTCGACCGTCGGCGTTCACGGCTACTAAATCTAACTTCTGGAGTCCAGCTTTTTGAACCAATAAATCATTTTTTCTACACCCCAAAATCTCGGTTTGTACAAGCGGTGCAGCACTGCTAAGTGAAGCTAGCTCCTGGTAATGTTACCATAGACTTTAATACGTGGACACCTCGCCGCCATATTGGTTGGGTCAACTCAGTCCAGGCGAGTATCAGAACCATAAACATTAGCAGGTAGACGCCTCATGACGCGCTGGAGCGCATCGGTTGGCAGTGAAAGCGCATCCTTGCCCTTATTTTCACAACAAAGACTTTGTCACAAACTTGCATCCAAAGCAAATATCACAATGTGTTCTGAGGACTGAATCTGCTTTGCTCGTCACGCTGGTGCACAGAGATCCGCATCTTTCGGTGGCGAAGGCAAATGAGTTCCGATTGAAGTCAATTCTGGCCTCGTCAAACTCCTGGAAAGAGTCCGGAACATTCTCGGATCTTTCAAGTGACGGCATGAAGCTTCCCAAGTGTTCCTGCAGCTTCTCTTTTTGTGCGACAATAACATTGGCTGACGTACTGCGCGTCTGGCAACAGTGCTCGCTGCAGCCGAGTTTCTCTTTTTGAGGGCCACGCATTGGGGGAAAAAACGGGAAACATGGAGGCGTCCGTTCCTTATCAAAAAAAAGGATAAATGGGCGACGTCGAGAGAAGACATCCCTGCCTCACCTGTAGAAAAGCTGCGGACACCCCCCCGTCTCCAAACATCCCAGGGAACCTGCGCAGCTCGGGACACACCCACTCCCGCCCATCGTCATACATGACCGCCGGCTTAACTGGAGACCCCAAAAACATGTGCGGCCAAACCACCCCCCCCCCCTTCCCCACCAAAGGTTTCCCAAAGGAAACTCCACTTTTAGCTGAACTCTTGCAGACAAAGTGAAAAGACGGAGAAGAGTCCTTATCCTGCTGCTTTTTCTTTTTTCTTTTTTTTTAAACTTTCTTATAAAGATGCACACAATAAAGATGTGCTAAAAGTCCATTCATGGGAATTCTTTCTTTTTTTTTTTTTTACCCCTATTTGTTGATTCATGGTCACTCCGGAGTGTTCTCGGCCATGTTGAAAGTCGAAACATAAGGAGGAGCAGATGTGGGACAAGAAGGCTCTCTGTGTTTCATTTTGATGACGATTTTGCACTTTTTCACACACACACACACGCGGGATTCCGCGGAGAATTTGGAGCACGTTTGCGTGGCGAGTTTCCGAAAGGCTCGAAAAATCACGAGGCAAGCGACTTCAGTTTGGTGGGTGAGCGGAGTGGGTGGGTGAGGGGGTCGGAGAAGTCGGACCATACTGGCGATCTATCGATTTGAAGGAGCAAACAGAGGGCTCGGTGGTGTGCAGAAGAGCCAAAACAGCCGGGCCACACACCGCTGTGGGACAGCGTCCCGCTCTTCAGCCAGCGAATGGGGTCGCCACTCTGGCGCGAACTGCGTGCGAATCAACTGCTGACTGAGCTCCAGTTCGGGCGCCAGCCGTTAGACATTGGCAGAGAAGATTTGGCGCGGTTTTTTTTGTGCACCTTGCATCCCGCAAAATGCATGTTCCTGGCACCATTTCTAGGGAAATAAACAGTGGTGTGACATTTAGTAATTTTTTTTGCTAAAAAGCATTTTTTTTACAACAGAGAAATCTTCTCCAAAACGCACATTTTGTGACTTCTTACGCCGTTGTTTATTTGAGTCGAACCTGCCGTTACGTGAAATCGCTCTGAATCGCTGAAACCTTTTACAGCCGCTCCTAAAATTTCACATTAAGCCCTGAAATCACGCCCGTAAAAACGAGACGCTGGCAATTTTCACAGCATCTCAGAGCGGAAGGGGGAGGGGGGGGGGGCAAAAAAAGAACGCCGAAACGGCAGCGAGCACCGTTAAAGGCCGAAACTAACGAGCCAAGTCAGCGCTTTCAGCGGATTGGCGAGCAAATTTATTGCCGGTGTTCGCCGCTTTCTCCGGGAATATAAAACGGCCGCTGAAACCCATCAGGAGAGAATTTATAAGACCGATGGAGGGGAGTCAAAAGACAGCGGCCCAAAAGGTGCAACGACGCGAGGCAGACGGTAGACCTGCCCGACCTCGGTAGCTCCTTCGAAATGCTGTTTCAGTTGCAGCACGGACGTTTGCGATTGCAAACAGATGCAACTCGGTGAGTGTTTTGGGGTTGTTTTTTGTTTGTTTGTCGGTGTCAGCCAGCGCGTTGTCCAAGCTGTGGGAACTGAGCAGCAGGATCGGCTGAGACTTGCACTTAGGAAGCCACAACAAAAGCCGATTGAATTGCACGGCAGAAGATTTTGCGGCGGCGAGAGCGGAGCACAAAAGCACGACGCTTCCTGTTTTGGGTCCGCGCGGAGCCGTTCTCCGCGCCGCTGGACGGCAGGGATTCAGACCGGGGACCGTTTGTTTCCGAGCAAGCTCTCCTCCCGAAACAGCCTTTGTCCTGAATATCTCCACGGGGTTTTTATTTTTTTTTTTTTACGAGATCATTCTCTCGATGATGGAGGACAGGATGAGGGCTTCGCGTCCGCGGCTGGCCGAGCCGGGGCAGGAGAGGCAGTGGAAAACCAGTGTGGGGGGGGGGGGGCAGGCGGAGGAAGCCTGGGAAATACTGGAATGCAGGACATGCCGCTCCGATGCCGTGATAATGAAATCCCGACTGAAGGCCAGTGCGCCAGGGTGCGGCCGAGGCAGCCGGCAAGGAATAAGCAGCCGCACTGTGAGCTCCACTCCTGAGAGCAGCCGGCACGACAAAAGCTCAAAGCGAGAAGCAAAGGCCAAAGCGATCTGCATTCGACTCTTCCTCGCACCATTCCTGCTCTCCTGTGTTTTGGTGCTTCACTCCTCGGGTCCGCTCTGTGCTCTTCATCAGCATTCCTTGGTCAGCACCTTCGACGATTGAAGCAAACCGCAATTGGATCTCAACAGGAGCTCAATGAGACCACTTTGGTCGACCGTATTTTCCGCACGATAAGGCGCACTGGATTATAATGAATGGCCTTCAATGAATGGCCTATTTTAAAACTTTGTTCGTATATAAGGCGCACCGCATTATAAGGCGCATAGAATAGATGCTACAGTGGAGGCTGGGGTTACTTTATGCATCCATTAGAAGGAGCTGCGCTAAAGGGAATGTCAACAAAACAGTCAAACTTTATTAATATATTACAAACCAGCGTTCTGACAACTCCGTTCACTCCCAAAATGAATAAACAGTCTTCTTTACTTAGCGCACATCATCTTGTTGCTTCCTCCACTTCCGCACCATTCATTCGTTCATGTTAAATTCTCTCGCTGCTGCTCCATCCCCGTGTTCTACCGCGTGAATGTTCGCCTTCAGTTTAAACTGCTCACCCCCCGGCTGGCCATGGGCGGCGGCGGCGGCGACGGCGGCGGCAGCTCCTCGCCGGCGGCCCCGCTACCTCCTCTCGGTCGCCACCGCCTCGCGCAGTCACACATCCCAGCATCAAACCGCGCGCTTGAAGTCGGCGGCCGTTTAACGTAGTTGCGAGACCTGTTGTGGCTCAATGTCGGTCCATATATAAGGCGCACCGGATGATAAGGCGCACTGTCCGCTTTTGAGAACATTGGAGGTTTTTAGGTGCGCCTTATCGTGCGGAAAATACGGTAATTCAATCGTAATAGTATCAAGGTTTTTTACCTTTTGAAGGTCGCGTGTTTCCCCTGGCTGCACTTTGGCCAACATCCGCAATCAGTCCAAACAACAGAAAGACAAACATGGTGCAAAAAACGGCAACCTTCGCTGCTCCAGAAGCTATGTTAATCAAGCCGTCCAACACGTTCTCTTCTGGTCCACACGCTGCACCGTTTCCGTGCGGTCGCGCCAAACTCGGAGACAGTGAATCTTGCGCTGAACGATGATGCCTCAAAGCGCAGAAGCACAGCGGCGATGAAGCTGTGAAGAACATCGGGTGCAATTCGGGCTGATTTTTTTTTTTTGTGCAGCATTGTGAAATAAATACCCGCAGTATACTTCCTCTGTGGACTTCAGACGTCCGCGGTTTCCGTTCTTGGATTAAGTGCAAAAATTCAGTTGTGACAGAAGTTGGATGGAGTTTAAAAATACAATGAGAATCGACAAAGTCCCTCGTTAAAAGGATAACGGGTTCGTTTACAGGTGTGACGGGACTGATGGGGCTCTCCGTGTTCCTTATGTGAATGCTTTGCTGTCACCGCAACAATTATCACAACGGCAACTCTTGTTTGTGTCTGCTGGATCGTTTCAATTATTCATCATCTTCCTTTTCAAATCACTGAAGTTTCCGCGTTACCCAGTCTCATCCTTAACCAAAGACAGCTCGTCAGCAACAGCGTCACACGTGGGAAAGCCGAAAGGCTTTAACAAAGACCCGGGAGATTTTTATTCACAGCTAATTCCAGAAACTAAAAGTTACAAGTTCATTTTTTTTATTTTTTTTACCCATAAAGAGCGCTCGCGTTGCTCTCGATCCCTTCAGTATTACTTCAAATTTAAAAGTCCTATATCAGCACAGCAAAGTGGACAGTAACATGAATCAGTCAGGACTTTGTTCTTGAAATAGTTTGCTTTAACATGTTTTCTGCTGATGCCGCTCCGCCAACTGCAACTAGTGATGTTTTTTCTCATTTTGGGGAAAAAAAGACAAACAAACAAAATATTTTCGCAGAAGTCAGAACGAAAACACAAATTCGGGAGCAGCTGCTTTCAGAAACATGAGTGGGCCGAGCGAAAAAAAAAAAGGTGCTGAAGTAACGAATCAGAATCCCGACAAAAAGCAAAGACAGAACGACTTTCTTTTACAGAGATGAGGACGACGCTTTGGTTCATTTCTCTGATGTTGCCCCTCTGGCTTTGAAGCAACAAACCAGTTGATCAAACAGACTCTGCTTGTGCGGACACTTATCGCCTTCCCATTTCTGTGGTTTTGAGAGTAACGGCCAAACATCTGACACGAGGCAGCAGGCTTTCGTTTGTTCCCCTTGACTAATTTTATGGCCTTGTTTTTGCTGTTTCCTACAATTTAGCTGGCGGTGCTTGCAAGACATGGAAGCACACAATGATGGAGACATTCAGAGACACTTACAGATACATTTAAAAAAAAAAAAAAAAAAAAAACTGGACGAAGCGCAGCAGCCCGGCATCCTCCGCTGCGCTCTCACGTGGACTCCAAGTGCGAAAAGGTCGCCGCGAAAATGCAATCGTGCGAGAGGAACCGTGGAGGAGCCGAAGCTCCCACTCCAAAATAAAGGATGGAGGGGGGGGTAAAAAAAAGGCTGTTTGAAGCTGACACGAAATTAGTGTCCATTCAAAAAAAACAAAACCTTTGAAATATTTAACTGTTTCAACTTGAGTTACAATTTTACAGCACGGGCACGAGTCCGTCCGTCTCAAAGTGCGAGACGCAGGATTCGCTTGTCGAAAGTGAACTGGGAAGATTGCGGCGCGGAAGAAGATCCTCTCGTTCTTTGGGGCCCCGGGAGACGGGAAACAGGAAGTCGCGGCGACTCCCGAGTTTAGCCTGCAGGCACGCGTTTTCGGCGCGCCCCGTTGCCTCGCGCGCAGTCGGAAGCAAACCGTCCGTTTCGTTTGGTGGACCTTGGCTGCCGCGCTGAAAGTCTCCCCGTTCGACCCCCTGGTCTAACTCAAATTCCCACAGAGAGGCAGCACTTTCTTGAATCTTGAGTATGAGATTTTAAAAAAAAAAAATTGAATTTTTTAAACTTAAACTTAAGTTTTTTCAAATTTAAACTTAAAAAACTTATTTTTTTAAAGTTTTTTTAAGAAAAATTGAATCCACTCAATTTTTGGGGAAAAGGGTTCAGTGTTCAAATCGTGTTTCAGGCTTGGCACTCAGATCCCCTCCAGAGCCTCCAGAGAGCTCTGTAAGGCCACAAAGTGAGGAGACGAAATTGCAGAGCCTGGTGTCTCTGACGGCAACAAAAGTGTGAGGAGAGTGTGTCGAGAGAAAGAAAAAAAAAAAAAAAACCCTGGACGCAGCCAACGTTTACTTTCACGGCGAGCTGTGCGCTCCGTCGCTTTAACGATCGCACCTGTGGTGCCTCTTCCCGGCCTTCTTCGAAGCAGGAATTGTTCCGAGGAGTTGTTGACACGAATGGTTCACTGAAATTTGGAGTTAATTGTTTATTTGTCGAATGACAAAGGGCCAGGAGTTTAGCTGAGATAACGAAGCTCAGGAGGTCATAAATCTTTCGATTGACAGGAGATGGCTTTCTTTTTGTTTCAAAGAGCAAGTGGAGCTGTCCCCCTTTCATGTACTGATCTTCTCAAAGACTGTCCTGGAGAAGGGAGGGGGCGGAGCCAGCTACCTATATAACCTAAACATCATGAAACTTAGAGGGAGAAAGGCATTGGCATCTCTTTCTCCGAGTCGAGTCTAGACAACTCGCTTCGACGCCGTACTTGTAATAAAAGACTCAAGAAACTACAAGACTGTGTCGGCAGAGACTTTCTTCATCACTCCACGCATCAACAAAGAGAAGATACACGACACACCTCTGGGGGAAAAGCCCGCGGGGGGGCCCGAGCGGCACGTCGTTCAGCTCCCGACCCTCGGGCGTTTATATCCGCGGCGCGTCGACAACACCCGAATCGTCTCAGTGCAATTTGGCGGATGCGAGTGATTTAAAAAAATAAATAAATAAAAACGGTTGACGGGCAGCCAAAAAAGGCAGAAATTGGCAGCGGGCAACAGTCCTGTACCGTCATCCGCTCTGACACGGACTGGAGTGTGTTCATTTCTAAAAGTGTGTTGGACCAGAGCGCACTGATCCACCTCGCTGTGCAACCATGAATAGAACGGAAACAGATCCCAGCCGTGATTCAGTAAACACGAATCCAAAGCAAACAGTAAGTTTGAGGTAAAACAGAAGGTTGAAAGAGTTCAATTGTTTATTATTGTTTTCTCAAATGCCAGACTGAACTCGGTTGGGTTATGAAGCGAGCAAGGCAACAGAATAACACTGAACCCTGTGAATTGATTGCAGCTGTGATGAAAGGTCACCGCGCAAACACCGATTATTCAATAAAAACCAAGAAAAATGGAGCAGACTGCTTCGAATGTGCTTTACCAGAGTTGTTTTCCATCTTTTTTTTTTGCTTAATTCACTTGATACCTTTCGATAAACTAACAGTTGCAACCAAACCGTAACATACAGGAACCTTTTTTTTTTTTTTCTACTAGTCACGTTTCAGTGGATTCCCCCTTAATTAGGCCTTTTATTCGTGGCGAAAGAACAACAGGATCAGCTGCCGTCATGCAACAGGCGGCAGCTCAGCGGTTTCGGGGGTGAGTCAGTGCGCTCCTGCAGTTTTTGCATCTGCGGCATCTGCAACAGTTGCCGCTCCGTTTACTTTCCCTCTGACGGGTCCCAGGAAGCATGGCCGATGCAAAACGAAAGCCAAGCACTGTGGCGGCAGAGATACTCACAACTCAACAATCCCAGACCCTCGTGGGGGGGGTAAAACTGATGTCTCACATCATTTGTGCATATGGGCTCAGTTAATAGGTAGATACTTCAAGAAGGTGGCCCTCACATTGAGTCGGCCGGATTTTAACAGGGTCGAGGAGAGACCAGCTCCCGCCAGTGCGGAAGGATAAAATGGGGATAGAATATATATATATATATATATATATATATATATAAATAA
>JASSRZ010034684.1:0-14812 GCA_032164315.1 Malacoctenus gilli | reverse complement strand
CCACCGGATTTTCCGAGCATGATAGGTCCCTTTTAAACATTCAGGTCTTTGTCCTTTGAAGATAACAAACAAAAAAAAAAACTTCACATGTGAGTGTGGCCTTGCTTTTTCTTCTCAAACAATCAGCGTCCGGCACGTTTTTCGCTCCGGTCCGGCGCCGTCTCATCATCACGGAAGTTTTTTGTCATAGAAAAAACAACCTCCAGATGTTCATTTAAGTTAAATTGAGGCCTGTAAATTTTCCTCTTTTTCATTTTACTTTCCGATAATAAAATCGCACTTTGTCATAACAAAATTACTGTGCTACCGCATCGTACTCCCACGACTGTCCTCAGTTTTCCTTTGAGCAACATTGTATTGAATGCTGCCATGTAAACCTGATGAGCATTTTGTTTATGATATGCATCTCTGATGGATAAATGCTGATGATTCTTTTTTTTTTCTTTTTTTTTGTTTTCAAGGCAACACATTGTAAATAAAAAATGGAAAGTAAAAAAAAAAAAACGGACGTTGCTTGCTGATGCGGTCGGAGCTTCTTGAAGGGCGTCGGATGCCGGCGTGGATTCTGACCGAGGTGCTCGCTTCTTACGCCCCTCCGACGCTGAGGCGAATCATTACAGTCACACACAGAAAAGAAAATGCTTTTTTTTCCCTTTTTTTTTTTTATTAACCTGCCGCCACACAGTGGGTACAATGCAATCAGAATGTACATTGTGTTATTGTTATATTTTTTCTTCTCCTTTTGGTTTTTTGATGTCGTTTAAAGTGGAGATAACTTGTCTCTTCTGTTCACTTCCTTTCAATAGAACTCCCGTATTTTCTTCATGCATGACTTTTTTTGAAAATGTTTTCTATACATATAGTTATCGGTCAGTTAATGGGCATTGATACTGTACATGTAAGGGGTTTTATCGTGTTCTGCAATATGAAGCAATTTGTCCAATTTAGAGGGAGGGAGGGTGGGGTGGGGATTTTTTTATGGGGTGACAAACCGCAAGTTGTTATCATGAAAAATAATTTTAACAAAAATGCCACATTCGCAAAAAATTTCAAAATTTTCAGTGACAAAAAAAAAAGAAAGAAAAAAAAACAAGTTTAAAAAAAAAAACCTTCAGTGCAATGCTGGACAACCTTAAGTGCCTGAACAAGGGCGAAAGGTTTCCAGAGGAGGAAAGCTGATGATAATGATGATGGTGGTGGTGATGACGATGATGTTGATGAAGCTGTCCAGGGTGGGGAGGGGGCGATTGGTTTGATCTTCTGCCTCTCTTTTTGCCGTGAAGCTCTCTCCTTTTTCCTTTTTTTAAAAAAATCTAAATCAGTGTTCCTTGAATCTACAGACAGCGAACGCGTTGCGGTTTGGCAAAACAAGCCGAGAAAACAACTCCGTCGTAACCCTGCCAAACGTCGCCTTTCTCAAATCCCTTAACCATGTGATTTTTGGTTTTGGGTCAGTTAAAATGAGTGTAATCACCAAAGCATTGCAAGTATAGAGACTTTCAGGTATTTCTGTTCTTACAAAGTTAAAGGTCGAGTTTATAGTCATGGCCATGGAACAATACACAAGAAATATTTCCTGTGTTTTTGTGGTTGCATCATTGAGGCTCAATCCATCACTTTAAAGGCGGCTGACGCAGGATTTCAGACTTTTTTGTTTTCGGTGCTTTTTGCCCGATCTCCGTCTTACCGACCAGTTTAAAGATGGACGACGTGGTTTCTCTCCTCTTCGTAAAGGTGAAGCCAAAATTTCCCAAAATTGCCACCGACTCCCTATTTGTATTAACATTGCAGTGAAGCCAAATGTTTTGGACTGCGGAGAACATACGAAAGCGTGGGCCTTCAAAGTAAAAGCAGTTTGCAGCGTTAGAATAAAGTGTTAGAATAAAGACGGGGCTCCAGGGAAGCAAACAATTTGAAGCAACTGCTCCAGATTCTATGAAAAAGTTGTTGTTTTTTCAAATTTTTTCTTTATTTTTGCAAATTTTATTTGTTTGACAAGTTTGGAGAGAACAAAGTCCCCGGGGTCACCTCGGTTCTACCCTACTGGTTGGGGGGTCCGGGGCCCAAGAACCACAGTGACCGATTGCTTTGGGTGTCACCTCATTCCGGGGGATATTTTGGCTTCACGTTTGCCACAGTCTGTCATCTTCACCGAACAGTTTACAGACATTTGATGTTTTTTTTCTTTAAAAAAAAGCTTTGAACAATTGACAAAAGATGCTTCAGGCTGCTTTTATTTCCTCTCTCTCGCTCTCTCTCTCTCCGAGTGTCCTGAAAATCGCTGATATGCATGTTGCATGCAAGTTTTTTTTCTTTTCTTTTGATATGATCTTTAAAAAGAAAAAAGCCACCGGCTTTTGGGACTTGTTACTTTGGGTTGTACATTAAAAAAAAGAAAAAAAAAACTAACCTACTCATTCACATTTTGCTGCATCGAGGGTAACAAACAGGGCATTGGGGTGATAGGAACCACCCCCCCTTCTCTCCCCCTCTTTCCTTATCCAGGCGATTGCCTGCGTGGATCCGAGAACTTTGGCAAACCTTTAAATTGGTACATTTTGTAGATTTTTTTTAACACTCAAAAGAGTTGCTCAACTGTGTGTACTTTCTGTTACTCGTTTTTTTTTCTACTACTAAAAGAAGGGAGGTGGCGACGACATTTGGCTTCTCACTCTCCAGCACAGGAAAGCGGACGCACCCCCTACGTTTTTCTAACGGAGACTCCTTTTTGCTAAAAACCCATGGGCCGTGACGCAGCAATAACAGTCCATACTAATAAACAATTACTAGCCAGTGTGTGGGGAAAAAAAAATTGATTAAGAATTTACAAATGTAAATATTTTTTCATTTTACTATATTGTGTAATATATGTACATGGTGTTTCCTTTTTTCAAAAGACTTTTTTTTTTCTTACAGTAGCGTCTTGATTTGTTGTTTTTTGGGGGGTTTTTTGGAAAATTTGTGTGAATTATTTCAAAAACAGTAAAAGCAGTGCGTAAGAGAATATTCCCAACATAAACATGTTGATCCTTTTCCTTTTATTTTGTTTATTTCTCTCTACGTAGAGTCTTTATACGAATGACTCCCCCCCCCCCCCTCGCCAGTGGATATATATTTTAAAATCAGATAGCAGACCTAAAGTGAGGGGGTCACCCACATGTGACTGCAACCCCCCCACTGCCACCTGTATCCTTATTTTTTTGTTTGTTTTTTGTTTTTTTTGTTTGTTTTTTTTAGCCCTGTGCTGCTGCTAATACTATATAAGTTTTAGAAATATTTTTATGTAAGAAGTAAGCCTTCCCGTTTATTAATGCCACATATACAGTATGGAGAAAAAAAAAAAACAGAAGAGCCTGGCTTATTCATCCATCTCCGTTTGTTTTTCCTCTCATGTTTTTCTCATGCCTTTCTCCTTCCAGCGACACCATTCCCTTCTCTAACGACACGGACTATATTGTAAAGTAAAAGGACTTTATGAGATTATGTTCGAAAAATAGCTATGCTTATATACTACAGTGACTGAATGTACAGTGTATAGATGCATTACCAGAATAAAAGTTGTTTGTCCAGATCGACCGACCCACTTTCTTCTTTTAGCTGCCTGTTCAGGGGAACAATACAAACCCTAATGATCCTGCAATGATGCCAGACTGAATGTGCTTCTATTTTTTTTGTCACAAAGCTGAACCCACTGATGGTTTCAGTTCGATGCGCCAAATAAAATCAAGCAATTCCACGTCCCTGCTGCGAGAGGAGCTGCAGCTGTTTGTCAACGGTGTCTCCCAAAAATACGGTCGAGTATGTGTCAGTAGGAGATCAGCAAGGAATAACCTGACTTTCAAATATCAATGAGTATATTTATGTATTTCAGGGAGGAAGAAAAAAGAAGAAAGCATGGCCGACGAGAGGTAACGTTTGTGAAATGAGAACAAAAAGGAAAAAGAAACACTTGAAGGAGTGAGTTTCAAACACATATAATAAAACTTACAGTGCTTTGTGACTGAAAATGTTAGCACCAAAGAACTGTGTACAGTCATTTATTTACACACCAGTTGTAGGTGCTGTCATTCAAAATGCACACACACACACACCACTGGTAGTAAATTAGGATGCAGCGTCTTACTCAAGGACGCTTCAACAGAACAAGATGGGAGATAGAGCTTGCAACCTTTGGATGGGGGGGGGGGGGTTCAATCCTACTCTGTCAGCTGAGCCATTGTCAAACACAGCTGGAACAACGGCAACTCCAAATGAAAATGTAGTGTGAATGCTGAAGCCCAACCAGGCTAGAATGTGCAAAGTTTGGGGGATTTACTAGTGCCGCTGTTCCTCCTCCACTGACTACCTGTTCCGCTCGAGGCTTGAGATGACACAGGCGGCCCTGATGTCATGTCAGGTGTGGTTGGATGAGCGCACACTTGTGAATTCACGTTCACTACATCCATTTGACCATGAGTACCAACACCCATTATCCTACCGATGCCAGGGTTGGGTTTTGGTATTGTGGCGTCAATTACATGAGCCTGTCGAATGTGGACGTCCTGTCTGTGGTGTGGCTGTGGTGGAGAGACCACCAATAAGGTTCGGACATGGGGATTGTTTTTTGGTCCACATGGTCAGAAAAATATAGGTCAGAGTGTGAAGATTCCATCAACACAAACTGAGAAACATGGCATCAGGCATGCATGCACTCTCAGGGTGAGAGAGGTTTTGTAGACAGAAAGAATGTGTGTGCGATCTGAGATGAGCTGGTTCGCAGAGTTTACTGGATAAAAGACAAAGGAAACAAATCTCAGATATTTGGACATCAGCCTTCCAGACATGCATCCCTTTAATTAGAGAATAACACTGGCATATAGCTGCTCGGCACAGCAACCGAACAAAAAACGAAAGATGTGTCAGGAGTGCATGGATGTGATCAAGTGAGAGGGAATGCAAGCGGCTCCTCTCAGACAGAAGGAAGTCGAACTTTTCAGATCTCTACACAGGAGAGCATGCTGCTGCTGCTGCTGCTTCTTCCTCTGCTGCTGCTCTTTCATCCAGGTTAAGTGTAAAGATATGTTTTTGAAAGCAAACTCCGTAATTACTGCGAAAAAGCTCAGCAAGAAGCAAAGACACAACTCGAGAGGAATGTATACAAGATCGCCAGTGCACGCCCACACAGCCTGAGTGTATATTTGGTATGATCATTAGCATGCGTGCCATTCGACTGCTGTTTGTGTCCTTCCTTCCGACTGAGCGCATCTTAGCTAACGAATATGAGCGTGATCCCAGTAACTGGACCCTCTGAGTCCCACCAGGGTCTGAGGCTGCTGCAAGGGTTGTCAGAGTTTTTATCTCCTCATGTAAAAGAAAAAAGGACACCCTTTGTAGATTCTAGTGCAGAAAATTGACCTCTGCTTATGTAAAGAGGGGTTATCCTTTTTGTCCTTAACAACTGCAGTCACAAGCGTTAAGATCCACTAATTAGTTTGCGCCAGATGAACTGACCTCTGGAAGAAAAACATGCAAACTGAAAACTTCCTTGACTGTTAAATGCAAATCCTCTCATTAACCGAATCTGTTGTCTGGCTGGAGCGCCAGGCTCCGCCCTGACAGTCTGAAACGTCCCCCTCCACCCAATCCAGCGATGGAGCAGACACAGGGGCTGCTCAGAGGCGGCATGGTGGCTGCTGCTGCTGCAGCCGCCAACCACGTCAGACGGCTAGCAGCCCCTGTAAAAAAAAAACCCAGCAGCACCGCCACACTCGGCTATTGACTGACCTAATTACAGCAGTCACATGAGGAGGAACGCCCCGCAGTTAGCTCATTACTCTCTGGAGTCTGAGAGCAGCGTGCTCCCTCGCTCGCTCTTTACCTCCTCATCTCCTGCTGTTTTATAATGTACAGTCAATTACCAAGTCATGTTTAATTCATTCACTACATTTGGAGTCTTTTATATAAATATATATATATATATATATATATATATATATATATATGAAATTGGGTGGCCATTTGCGCGTGCGCACACACACACACACACACACACACACACACACACACACACACACACACACACACACACACGTTGACACCATCCTAATGTTCAGAATCTGTAAGGACACATGTTTACAGCATGGAAATGGGCTGACACAGAAACAAGAACCATTTATGGTATTTTAGATAATGAGGCGTAATGCTCTCCATGGAGCTGAACATTTTGTGATGAACTGAATCAGTGCCTCATTTACGATGAAGAGATCTATTGAAGTTGAAGGGAAGGTTTATTGTCAGAGTTAATGTATCGCACAAGTGAGAAGAAACCAGAGAAACCCAGGCTGGGTTGGAAACAGCAGCAATGCCTGCACCCTGTCCCAATGTAATGTGCGCTTTGGGCCCTCAAGATGGGCCCTTTGTGTGCATGACAAGAACTGCATCACTAACGTGCAAAGCAATATAAGAATTAGCTACTGACCGATTCCTTGTATAAACCAACACATCGATCTGATCAGCGACGTGTGGTTCGTTGTGGTCCTAATGCACGACAGTGGTGGGTTTCACAGTGGGGTCACAAAGGACACCCAGAGGACCTGACAAGAGAGGGTGTCAATCCAGGGTCAGTTACGAGGTGGGACAGCAACAGGCTCAAGCGTTCTTAAAGGTTGAAGAGTCAAAGGTCAGAAATGACGGGCAAACACAGGCTCTGCAGTCAGGCAGACAAGGGTCCAATCAGGAAAAAATGCCACAAGTTGCTACTTGACCTCTGGGACAGCTGGTGGTGTAACACTGAGAAACTGGCAACACAAGAACTGAAACACGCACACTCCCTCCACCAATTGAAGGCGATCAGGCACAGGTGGACTCATCCGGAGCGTTCAGTCACACAGGAAAGGAGGTCAAGGAACCTGAAATGAAAAACGGCATGAGTTTTGAAATTAAACAGGAATTGACCATACAAGAAACCTGTGAGGGGAAAGCAGCAACACACAAACGAGTTTGGTTGCAACACACAATCATGCGTTCCTTATTAAACATCAGAATTCTTTTCTTTTTTCAAACAGCCTTATCTGACTTTGCTTTGGATGCAATAAGTGCTTCTGATCTGAAACCAGTGATTCGGGGGTATGACCAAGATTTTTCGCGACGTTGCACAAACTGTGGCAAACAGAAAGGTGGCGACGATCTTTTTGGCAACTGTGGCTAACAGCACACATGCCGCGGTTCCCTCACAACGGCCATTTTCTTTCCACTGGAAGCAATGAGCTCTTCACCCCCAAAAAAATCCGGTTGAGAGACAGAGCTTTCATTTTATCGTCACTCTGGTGCCAGCAACACCATTAGCTAAAGTAACGGAGGATGTGTTAACTGGAAGTAAATTCAACGATAGATCAGGTTTCATCAAGTGGTTCTTTTCATCACAATTCTTTTAATTAATGTGATTTTTATGGTGTGACTCAAGCTGTATAAACATGGCCTGGATGGCATGATGTGTGCACAGAACAGCAAGTCGGAAGTGTGTTTAAGTATGTTTATCGAGGGTTTAAAGAACAGAACTCAACAAAACAAGAAAAGAAAGACCAACGGATCCAGGAGGTCATCAGTAAAATGTGCC
This sequence comes from Malacoctenus gilli, assembly GCA_032164315.1. Classification (NCBI taxonomy): domain Eukaryota; kingdom Metazoa; phylum Chordata; class Actinopteri; order Blenniiformes; family Labrisomidae; genus Malacoctenus; species Malacoctenus gilli. The sequence goes on along the minus strand of JASSRZ010034684.1, from coordinate 7,218 downwards.
GTCAACAAGACTTGACTGCATTCTCACAAGGACAACATACTTAAACTGCTCCAATAAGATTGAATAAAGCGGTACGTGTTCTTCCTAAGAGTTACAGAAGTTCCATCTTATTTTAAAGTCTCGTTGGTTTGTATTGTTCCAGCAGAACAGTCATCTCTCAGGATCTGGATGTTGGGAGTATCTAGAGTCTCCCAGAGTAGAATGTTAAGCAGAGATTTCAGTTAGCGGACCCCCTTTGCGTGTGCGATGGACTTTCAGTTTCAGTCAAGACTCTGACTCTGTTTACAGGAACAGCCAGAAAGTTGAACCTTTTGATAAAGCACATCACGCAGGTTTACCCTGCTGAGGGACCTAGAATGCAATGAGTGTCTCTGCCCTCTTCACCTCCTTGACATGGATATGTTCCCCTTGGTCGCCTCCAGTCTCCTGCAGTCTGTGCACTCTCCTCTCTGTACTTTCCTGTAATTGGCTAGATATCAGATCTGATAAATAAAGGACTACTCAATGATATGGGAGAAAATATGGTGCGTCAACGGATCCATTTTAGCGCTTCATGGGTCAGAAGATCACTGAGTCAAACATGGCTGCTTCACACTGCATCCACATCCAGTTGTAATGCTTCGGAATAAGTTATTATAGCACAGTTTAGATTCAGTTGCATGAGTACCAACACGATTTATGTTTGAGATGTGACAGCCCTGCTTGACTTCAATCTCAAATACATTTTTTTAGTGTGTTTTGTCAGCTAGTTTTCAGCTGAACGAGCAAAAGCTCAACAACATTGATAATTACTAGTTTGCAACCTAAAGGAACAGTAAGGGATGATTACTGGTTGTTTTAGCCTCTCAGTTAGCCCCCCTTAAAGGTACTTGTGATTTTTTGTTGTGGATAGCACTCACTGAGGTAAATGAGCAGGATTAACTTCTTCACATTGTTGCAAGGTTTGCTACAATATGTGTGAAGAAAAAAAGTGAAAAAGGTTACGAAATAAACAACTTCCACTTTGTCAACATGTTTTGGGGGGGAGGAAAGAGAGGGAACCCCTAGGATTGACATGTCTGCTGTCCGGTAGTTGTGTGGAATCTTATTTTTTCTATCATTTTCACAGTGATGCAAAAATACTGAGGTGCTTATTAGGGGCAGTAACTCCAATGTATACAATCTGCATTCCTGGAAGGTCCATTTATGTGCAACACAATTACATGTTGCCAACATGATGGACACTGATGACGGAAAAAAGTAGCACCTCTCCATCAACACGCGGCATGTTTGCATCCTATTTGTATGATATAAGAGCAGCACCATGCCGTTGCTGTTATTATTACATTATTCCACCTACTGTAAGCAACTGCTCTCCAGAAGCTGCAGACCTGACCTTTGCCCTTACCCCCCCCTCCCCTCCCGTCTTCCTTCTGAATGGACTTCCCCGCAGCTTAATGCACTCCACTCGCAGCACCATTTACACAGCGGATCCTGCTGCCCCTGCCAGAGACAAGCCTACAATCAGCCGATGCAGGTCACTGGCCCCTAGGCAGGTTCAATATTTATGGGTCGCTGCAGCATTTTACCATCCCAGCTTGACAAAAATGATCAGCGTCTCAGGCACTCTGCCTGTCAATCCAGCAGCGCCGCATCATCTGCTATCACAGTCAGCCCCATACAGTCACCGTGACGAGCTGCCAGTGTGTCACGGGAGACGGCCAATAAGCCGAGTTTCCCCCAAGCCAAGAACAGAACACTTTGGACCCAGAAGCGAAACTGCTAAAGCCTGCAACAGGGAGAGCGGGCCCGGATCTTCCCTCTTCTATCACAGCCCCTGCTTGGATCTCCAAATTAAACCAGAGAAGAGCTGAAATCTTGAGCTGTGGGCCTGATAGATGCTGTTTCACATTCACAACGCATCTGATGCTGATTGTTCACATCGTAGTTGGTCAGTCAATCGGTGCGCAGTGTACTTTCAGGCTACCTTCTGCTCATCCGATCAAGTTCACAATATTTTCATTATTAATATTCATTTAAAATTTAAAATTTATTGTGTCTTCAGGTTTGCTTTTATTTCATGCATTGATATTTTCATCCTCATATATTACTCACAAAAAGTTGGGGATCTTTGGCTTTCGACTGAGATTTCTGGAAAACATAAAAGGTTCACATAACATTGATATCTAATTATAGAAGTAATGCAACTGAGTGAAAACATGCAATGGTGATTTCCTCACAAGTGGACTTGCCATCTGTTGAAGCGTCCCATTCTTACTGAAGGGGAATTAAAGTTCATGCTACGATCCTATACAGAGCGATCTTTCTGTCCTGGATCTCTTGGCCAAAAACAGGACGATTCAAGGATCACACAACTGATGTCAATTTTTCCATTGATCTCATTGTTGGAGGACAACAACTTATGTAAAAAATACTGAAAACTGCAAAAAGTGCTAAAAACTGAACACAATAAGGTTGGAACAACTGAGGTGCAAACACAGAAGATCTGGCAACACGAGTAACAAGATAAACCATTACTTGGTATCGGGGCCTCAGAACATCAGCATCACCACAAGGCCTGTCTGAAAACTTACATTTCAAGTTTGTTAGCCTCTTAAAACCTTGAGTTGCCTCTGTGCTACACAGAGTTCCTGATCTGATGGGATCTCAGTGAACATGAGTGAGACTAGAAGTTAATGTAGGGAATCCAGAACCAGGGTGCTATGATTGCTTTTCTCAGATCTATTGAAAAGCCTTGCTGCAGCTTTTAAAGTAACAAAACAGGAAAAACAGTAAAACTGTATCCCAGTAGTCACTGTGAGATGGAACCAGGGCAGGAATTATCCACACTATTTCAGATTTTGAAATCATTGACATTAATTTTTCAATAGTCCACAGATGATAAAAAGCAGTTCTACCATTTGCAGTGATGGTTCAAGGACATCTCATCACACCAAACTCTTGAAAAAGGGTAAGACAAAGAGGTCTGAGGGACCCTACCTGATTTATTTTGGGGTTTGTTTGACTGAGCCAAAGAGCTGACCATCATCAGCATATAGACGAAAAGAGATGTAATAGAACTCACCAGAAATCTATTAATGTGAAGTGAAAATAGAGCAGGGACAAGACTGAGTGGCGCAGACCAACAAAGTGCCTGTCAGTCAGGTCAGACCTGAACCAACTGGAACAGTACCGCTAACCCCTAAAGTTTCCCATGTCTTTTTTTTTTAGCAACTCTTTATGGTCCACCATCTCAAATACAGCAGTGAGATATTGCGGTGGGAAGCCTGTGCATTGACCAGAGTGCGCTGCCATCATCTGAAAAACAATCGCAGACCGCTGTCCCATTCAGTGAGATGAGACACAGCAACAAAGGGGTGATCAGAGGGACACAGGGGTCCCAGGCTTAGGGCTCCTGATTCCGGCCAGGCCATAGGAATAGGGAGCTGCCTCAGATCAACTCGGAGCAGGTTCACCTGGAGTGACGCGCATGCACAACCACATCAAAATGCCATCATCTCTGGAGCCCCCGAATCCTCCATTCACCATGGCAACTGGAGTTCAGCTTTTTTTTGCAACTGTTGGATTTCGAGATGATTATGAATTGCACCACTATGAGCATTGCAAAAAATGTCCTTGCTTTCTTGTTGCTTCGTTTGACTTTATCATCAATAAATATTGACTTTTGTTTTCTCCTTCCTGCTTTTGGGTCTGTCCCTTCTTGTCCCTTACGATAAAACTGGTTTCAAAAACAGTGCCGGGAAAATACATAAAAACAACCAATAGTATAATAATACAATACTACAATAATACAATATGATATATTTCTACTCCCATTGTGAGACGTAACACTGAGGAGATTGATTGACATTGGCCTACAGTCCTTCAGCCAATCAGGACGCAGACCACAATGCAAAATTTGGTTTCAAGTGGGTTAAATCGCAAAATCGGTAATGCCAAGCTATGTTTATCTTGAACGGACAAAAAGAAGTTTGACTTGTTCACTTGTCGTTAGTTTTAAAGAAATAAACAAATTTTGCGTTCACTGGTACTGCTGCCATCTGCTGTTAAATTTTGAGTCTTACCATTGTAGTTTGACTCCTATTTTGATTAAAGGTGGTAAAATCGCCCATGTACAAACTCGCGGAGGCTGGTTGCATTGCATACACTGTCCTAAGAGCATCTGGCCAGCTCGATAAACCTCTGGGTAGGTGTTTGACAGCACTGGGATATAACCAAACTGGCCATCTAAACCTCAAGGAAAGTAAAAAAAAGGCCCTGTTATACTGGAAAAATGGTGGCAGTCACGCGCGGATGTTTAAATGACAGGGATCTGTTCAATAAAGTGCTGAGGCTGGTTCCCACACCGGGAGTGTGCAGATTCCTCCTTTCCCTTTCTTCATTTTTCAGGTGTCTCTGCTCCATCACACCAAAATCCAATGATGGCTTGTTAGCAGGCTGCTGCAGAGCTTGCTGACATCACACTCATTTAAAGCAGCTGTGTTGGAGCAGCCCGACGTCTGGAAGTCTGAGGAGAGCAACTGGAGGTTGACACCCCCTGCCCCTCCCTGCAAGTCCAGTGTTGGTTCAGTGGACAGCCTTTTTCAGCAGTCCCTCCCTGAGATGACCGTTTTACCCCAAACTTCCGGATCGGGAGACGCTAGCAGCTTCCTGCGCCCTGCCCCTTGACTTTCTCCTTTTTTCCCAGGCAGGTTAGTGTTTGTTCATTTTCTCTTGAGATGCTACCACTGCAGTGATCCAAAAGAAACCCTGTAATCTGGAGACTTCAAAAGGAAACAACAACAAAACAAAACAAAAAATAAAAGCACGGGCAGCGCCCCGTGCTGCAGGGCCAGGATGTAGCTCAGTTTCAACACATCTAAATCCTAAACAAAGGTTAGAGCATGGCGCAGGCTTCCCTGGGGAAGCAGCCAGCACGGCTCAGGCGAGAGAGGGATCCCTGGCACAGCAATACAACTAGACAGCACCTTGCGAAAGGGGGGTGGGGGGTGTTACTGGCCTTCCTGGGTGCCACATGGCCTCCAGTGCTGGCAGGGTGGGGGTTATAAATGACATTAGTCTAGGAAGGGATGCTGGGACGTCAGTGTCATCGCGATGAAGCTGAGCTGGCGTGACGTGCCCGTCAGTGGCGCACAACATGGTGGGGCGGCTGTCACGTGTACATACTGTACAATGCGGCTCCTATAATGTACTTTGGATGTGTGCATTTGTTTACATGCAGAGACAGCATGGAACGTGTGCAGGGGGTGGGGGGTGGGGGGAGACAGCACACTGCCGGCGTAGGCGGGAGATGCTGGGAGAGGAAAAATATAAAACAGAAGGATGGGGGAAGGGCGACGGGAGAAGTAGGACGAGTGGGACAGGATGAGCTGACTGCCTTCCTCCCTCCCTCTTCCTCCTCCTCCTCCTCCTCCTCCTCCCGCGCTGTCTGACAAGAGATGGAGGAATAAAAGCGCAGGCTGACGCCTCCGTCTCGCTCGCAAATGAAGCTGTAGAGGCGCCACTGCGCCGCCTGCCAACACCCCAGTGGGCTTCACTCCTGATTCTACAAACACATGGGACTTTGGAAAACCCTGTTGCTCACATCCAAGCAAACGCGATCACACGGGGGCCCCGCGAAGCTCCCGCTATCAGAATGCGTCTTGGTTTTGGATGAAGAAGGAACAATGAGAGGAAGAGCAGGACGATCGGACCGGCGCCTTGTATGAAAATCGATGGAGAACGGAGCGGGGGGGGGGGGGCTCCAGCTGCGGGGGCTTATTAAAAAATGAATCAAAGGCGCGTCGAGTTTCCTCGCGGAAGACAAGGAGACTCCCACTCGGAGCGCTTCTCACAAGGCGGCGGAACGGCATGTCAGTCACCATGCGCGCGCGCCCACACAACCCCCCGTGGTGGGCCCACCTTCGTTAGCAAAGCAGGGGACCCGATGGAGTTGCACGAACTCTCGCGCTCATTTGCTCATTTGACAGTGAAACCCTTCTTCTATTTATTAAATTACTGGCTCTCGCTTACATTTGAACAATTTTCCTTAATGGCATTTTGCAATTTTATTTGCTTTTGTATGTGATTTTAATTGCCATCATTGTGAAGCATTTTGATGCTATAAACTTGGCTTGCCTTGCCTTATTATCAATATTTTTTTTGTGTCATTTTCCAACTTCAATTTATTTGGACTGTAATTTTACCCAAGAATACAAGTTGGTTTTTTTTTGCCCAAACTGCAAAATATATTGAATTTTGTTTGTCTTTAATAATGCAAGTTAAAGGCATCGATATTTTTTAAAATTCTTTTTAGAAAAATTAAACTAATAAAATTAGCAAAATAATTACATTTATCACGATTCATTAAACAGAAAAAAGAAAAAAATTAAAAATGGGATGAAGTGCAAAAAAATGGCAACACTATCATAATATAAACATTATATTTAGCTAAACAACAAGTGTTGGTAAGTGATGGTTGTTGTCTGATAAGGTTTAACGATCTATCCACACTTGCATCACCCCAACGAATGAGCAGGTTGAAGGGTTGAAAACAGACTTTGTTGACAGTAACCACATTGTGTCCAGACGTGTCCACATTGTCCAGTCACCTGTGAGGGACACAACAGCGCTTCCACCTGTTGTACTTGGACTAGTTTGTAGAATCCACTGTTTCAGGACTCGAGTCCCATCCAGTGTCTCCGCATCGTGGCGGTGGATGATTAATGCAGGCATTCTTCCAGCAGAGAAAAATGGCCGACAGTCAAGTTGCAATGGCTCATGCGAAACATATGTGCATAAATCTGAACTGAGCTGAATTGTAAAGTTTTAAGTGAGGGAGGGGGGGGGGTCTCAAGATGGCCGCGGACCGCTCAAACCTCTCCCTTCACCCAGATGTTAAAGCGATGCGATGCTGCGGAACAGATGCAGGAATTGAACTCTTACACTCTCGCGGTTCGCGTTGTCCAAGCGCGGCCCCCCCGTGGCCCCGCGGGTGCCCTCGGCTCACTCGATCGATACTTCTACGCGCCTAGGCGTCGCTCAGCCTCCGTCCACCTGGATCGCTGCCAACATCCACTTTCAGTTGGATCATCAGCTCGGCTCGCGTTGCTCGGCTTCTGCCCACACACACACACACACACACGCATACACACACACACGCATACACACACGCGCACACACACACACACACACACACACACACACACACACACACACACACACACACACACACACACA